>JAQBSW010001263.1:0-141689 GCA_029291075.1 Eudiplozoon nipponicum | reverse complement strand
GAATTTACATTCGTATAGGATATTGTACCGTACAAATGTCCCACATTTCTTGAGAAAATATATAGTGGGTATAGGGCGTTGTACCGGCTTCTGCTGATGAGTCATCAGTAAGTACGTAACGCATGTGCACACGAAATTAAAACTTTCGTTGACACCTACTTCGGTATGTCCTGAACCTATTTTGAATTACCTTGTTATTAGGTGCGTTATATCTAATAAACAATTGCATTTGCTTTAGTTCGCCGCAACAAACACTATATAAGTAAAAATTTATTTTAAACGGCTTCATTTGTACTTATTGTTAGATTTAAAAGTTATTACTAAAGTTTCACTAGATAAACGTGCGTATTGTATGTGTGTGCGTATGCCTATAAGCGTGAAAAATTGGGTTAAATGCAATTACGTGAACGCGTGTTGTGAAATAAGTGAAACTACAGTGATCTAATACAAATTACAAATGTATCACTAAATAAACGTTCATCACAAAAATAACTACTGGAAATATATCAAGATATTAACTCGTTTAGATTATTGAGTGTTCGAGCTTTATAATTCATTTGCTTGAATTACAAAATTAAATAGATAACACAGCAAGTGAAATGTATATTACACTTTATTTATTATATGTGTCTGTCCAATGTTAATAGTATTTTACAATTTTATTGATGCACCCTATTATTGATTAAGACTCTCATATCATCGATCAGTTTTTTTAGTTTTGAATTGATGTAAGAGCGATCTATTGGGTCAGCATATGATACTGAAATACTGTCTTGCGAGAAAAATAAAATTACTGTTTTTTAAACCAATGGTTTGTTGAAGATCAGTGAAAATTTTAAAATTTGCTGTCACTTTATCCTTCTTGAATGTTAAAAAACCAGTTGATAATTTATTGTTTGAATTCATAAAATTTAGCGACAATTTGTATTGTGCAACATATTTTTATTTTGCTGCAGTTTTTGTTTTAAAAGTGGCTTTACTCCAAATATACAAATCCACAATCATTTATATGTGCGTGTATTTATAAATGCCAAGCCTTCAGATACATATAATTGTGTACACATGTGCGTTCATTTAAGTGAAATCATAATTACCGCATGTCATTTATACTTTGTCAATGCAAAGGCATAGTTAGGTCTGCTCTTCTGGAGTCTCGCGTAGTAGACCAACGTGTATGTATGTTTTTATGCCATATTCCGTAGAAAAGGAAAAGGTTATTTTTACATTTACAGTAAATTAGCTATGGTATTCCGGTTTTCCTATCGATAATTTGTGTCATCATCATCATCATGCATATCAATACATAAGCCAATAATAACTAATATTTCACTACAATATAACCATATGAAGTTAAACAAAATGAAAAATTGTTTTTAAATAACGACGGCAATAATAATTTTGGCATACAAATTATTAGTCAGATTTATGAGAGTAAGAGAGAGAGTACCTAGCTACTATGAGTGCATTTCCTAGATAAAACACAGAAGTGAGGCAAAATAAACCTCTAAACACCACCATTATGACCAAGTCTGCTTTAAGACAACAATAATATAGCTTGCTTTCGGTTTTCACTGTATCACACCATGGATATTTATTTATGTTAACATGTTATGTATTGAAGCATAAACCAAACCTTTAATTGTGGAATAATACTAAAATTATCCTAGGTATCTACAACTAATGTTGATGTAAATCAGAAATGTGCGATGTGAGAAGATTAAAATTCGCAATAGCATCGTTGGAGCAAAAGGAACATGTTTGGTTGTATGTGGTCACCGTTAAAGCGATAAAACTGTTTTGTACTCATTTGTCTTTTAAGTGTTGGATATCTAAGTGTTCATTTGATAGTTTATTTAACAAGAATACATATTCACAATATGGATACATGTTCTTTAATGTATCTGCTTGCTTTACATTGGAGATCACGACGATTAGTTGCTTTTATCTTATTTTATTTCCAGGTTTAAGTTTGTGTTGTATCCGTTTGTTAAGAAAAAATGACGTGTTAATCAGTTAATAATACCTTAGTTAATGATGTGTTTTATTCAAGAAAATTATTTATGCTTATTATGGTACCTCCGTATTGGGTCGTTTGCTTTCGATCTCATTTCCATAACGAAAGTTTATTTTTAAGGATACTTGATTTGTATGGCATTTGGCGTGTTTTATAACTAGTTTTCATTCAGTAATTCTGTGTTGAATTTGGTTTTCTGTTTTGTCCTAAACTTTTTTCTAGAAATTCACGTTTATCAAGTTTTTTTTGCTTCTTTCGTTTTCCATTTAGAACTAATGTATTTGGAGTCATCGTAAAATTCCTGAAGACTTAGTCACTTCATAACTATTGATTTCATCGTTAGGCATCAGTAAAGAATCCGTTATTAGCTAAGGATGTATGGATTTACTGCGCACATTGAATTTTTGATTTGTATAATATAACCAATATGAATACGCGTAAAAGAAAACAAAATACTCCTTTAAGTGTAGGATGTAGTGGAGTGAGCTCATCAAAAAAATTTTCAACCTCATGCAGTATCCAACAACGGGAAATCTCTACGGAGGATTGGTTGGAAGAAGACCTAACGCCTTGTCCTCTGTGTGGTGTAGTAAGCAAGAGTATAAACTCAAATTCACATTCCTCAATTCACAACAAGCACTTCAGGATAGTGAACAACAAATCCTCGGAAAAAGAATTATTTAATGAACTTCACGAATCTGTTTGCGAACCTCTAAAGGCCAGCTATTCTTCATCTTGTGTGAAAAACAACATAAAGAATAACAACTTAATTGGTTTATCTCGAATAAATTCAGAAGATATTACAAGAAGAGAGATTGTGCGCAGGTTTTCAAAAAAGTGGCGATGTCGTCCAAATGAGAGTACTAATGTCTTTAATGAAGACACGGAGAGTAGCAATCTGGTAAGCACCGTTTGATATATTCTTTTTGCGTATATAATTAATCACTTTCAATTTTACTACCTAATCTTTCAATGTACCTTATATAATAAAATTCACTGTACCCTTCCTATGTGCAAAAACAAAAAGAAATTTTATCAGGTACAAGAAATGTTTCTTTTTCATTATCTACTCAATTATCTACTAGTGAACATATCTTTATATATAAATTGGAAGGCAAAACAAGATAGAAATATGTAAACATAAAGAGAGTGTAAAAACGGAAACCAATCCATTGCGTGCGTCACATCCAGTTCAAGCTCAATGCCTGAATATGCTTCTTCTGCTTGCATAAATCCGAATAAAACGAATATAATAAGACAATTAACGATTAAATATCTAATGGCTATCCTTGAAAAATAATTGAATCAGTTATTAAAATGGGAATTAAACAGAAAAAGACGTATTACGGGCCAGAAAATAAAACAGTCTACCTTTTAAGGTAGACATTTAAGGTCTAGACATTTTAAGGTCTACATTTAAGGGGATTGCAGTTTCCCGAATGGCACAAAATAAAGTTGAAGCGACATTAACACGCACATTTAATGCAGCGAGTGCTATTTAGGGTAACACACTTGCCGTTACCAGCAATAGCAGAGAAACTGCCGTTAAAGTCGACATGAAATATTATTTACCAATATACATGCGCAAGCTGTCGATCAACTTACGTAGGCCGATCGACCAGACGGTTAATTACTCCAATGAGAGAACATTGTATCTTAAACGCATTTAAAAAAATCAAATGGTGTATACACGCCTGCAATTGCACAACACATTGTCGAAACATAACACGTATGTTCTCCAGACGTAGCACTCAAAATAATTACTAAATGCAATAACAAAATGGAGCAAGCCACATACGAAGCCTTATGGATAAACAAATTGCAGCCGGATTTATGCAAGCAGAATGCTAGCAAGGGTAATGCTAGCGTATAAATATTGTTTCGCCTGATTTTCTTGATATACATCGAATGAGACTGGATGTCTTCCCTGTACGCGTGGAAGCCACAACTCTGATGCGCTATGAGAAATGTGGTGTCGCTAGCCACTTTCAATGTAGTTTCTATAATGTAGCTCATCAGCGGAACTTATTTGGGCAACATTCAATGGGATATACTGATGCATATATTCAGAATTTGTTTCGAGTAAACAAGGGGCAAAAGTCGCACCATGTTCTAAAGAAATTATTGTTTCGCTCATGAAATCGGTTTATTTTGCCGTGTGAGTCAATCGCAGTAAGGCTTGCTTATGTAAATATTTTGTAGGTTAATGTTTACCATCACCAGATACTTGACTTTTACGTTGATATGATGGTCTATGTGCGTTTATGCCGCATTGGTCTTTACTCCTGATACTCTAGTGCTGCTATTGATTCTCATAAAAGAATGGTTAATAATGAGAGATCTCAGTCTCACTATGAATAACATTTAATTAGTTTAATTGCTTAATGCTTTGTCTCTCAGCTGTGACTTGCTTAGTATTTTGAAAAATTGCTGGGCAGAGGTTTTGATTTAAATAAACACTCCACAATCATGCCGTGGAACTAGAATGCAAGGATACGGGATAGGCTGAAATGGCGAGTCTTCTAAAAGAAGAGGGCTTCATTAGGTGCGGTTCATTTAAAGCTGTCGATGATATTTAATATATTTATAGGCCTATTGTGAATTTTATATTATTTCATTGTGATTTATTTGTCGTCTTGCTGTATGTAATTCTCAAATACACTTGTTTTTCGTGCTTTGGGCTAAATTGCAATATTCATTTAGGATCGTTTCATATTAAATGTTTTGAATTAAACTTGTTAAAAAGTGCACATATATATATATATATAATATATATATATATATATATATATATATATATATATATGCGACGCACACAATTTGATTGGTTTCTGTTTTTCAAACTCTAGCTATTGTTCACATAATTCAATCTTGTTTTGCTTTCCAATTTATATATAAAGATATGTTCATTAGTATATATTTGAGAAGACAATGCGAAAGAAATGTTTCTTATATCTGATAAAATTTCTTTTTGTTTTTGCACATAAGAAGGGTACATATAGATATATATATATATATATATATATATATATATATATATATATATATATATATATATATATATATAGGAATGGGCGACCTAGTGTTCTTTTACAGTCCACATATAAATATGAACAATACGTATTAAAATAGATACATACTGCATCGGTCGTCGCGCAGTTTTGAAAGAGTCGTCGTATCTGCTGAGCCGTGCAAGACGGATAAGCAAAATCGGGCTACTGCAGGCAACTTTATCTCCGATTCTGCCTCATTCCTTTCCTTTCCTCTTCTAAATCTAACAATAACGCTCTTTTAGATACTATGAATATGGTTGTTGTTGATCATATCACTGAGCCCAATATCGAGTTGCCAAATATCGAAAATAGTTTAAGTAGACTATCATTCATTAAATCTAAGTTGGGTTTTAACATAAGCGCATTTAATATGCGAACATTAAAACAACTTGGATAACAAGAATCTCTTGCATGTACGATGGATAAATTAGAATTCGACGTTTATTTCGTATCTGAAACCAGAATACAGAGTCCTACATGCATTACAGAACAGGCTGCACCATTGCTATCTACAAGTTATTGGCTTCGAACATCTAGTTCCACGGTGTTTTCTCAAGCCGGTTATTGGGGCGTTGGTATTGTCCTTAGAACACGAGCAGAGGCTTGCTTAATTGATTGGATCACTTTAAAGCGTCACGTCTAAATAATCTACTAAAATCCATGAAATAACCGTAATTAATATTGCCTTTTCATTTTATCGACATATGCCTCCACCAATTGCAACACAGACGTAAGCAAGGACGCTTTTTACTCTGAACTAAGGTTATTTCTAAGTAGAACACGAAGTTCAGATATAATAGTGGTTATGGGTGACATAAATGCTCAAGTTGGGCGCTTAAGTAACACAGGATTTCATTTAGGCGGAAGATACACATTAAGCTCGACGCGCAACAGTAATTGTGAACGGCTTTTGGATAGCTTCGCAAAACATAGATTATATTTAAGTAGTACAAACTTCAGATGTACTGTTAGACGTTGCGTCACATGGTGTCCTCCAGCTCCCGGACAACGGTAGACTCAAATAGATCATTTACCAATTAGTTATAGATTGTGAGGTTGCATCCAGGATTGCCGTTCTTTTTGGAGCACTTATGTCGACTCGGATCATGCATTGATCCGTTGTAGATTTGCACTAAAATTTTCCAGGAAAATAAATAAGAATAAACCCAAAATAAATGTAAGCAAACTGGAACAAATGTCCTTCCGGCAAAAATATGAAGATATTCTTAAATAAAAGCTAACTGGTCTTGATGGCAAAAATACAAATTTACTTTGGTCCAAGATAAGTTCCACTATGCACAATGCAGGTGCTACTGTATGTGGCATTGCAAGTCCCCGTAGAATTAATCATTGCCTTTCTGTAAAATCTCTGGGGGTACTCGAAACAAAGCACCAAATTCCACCTGGTTCGCCGCAATATACGACGTAACTTAAGCGCAGTCTAAAAGTCAATCTCGAATCCTTTTTTATTAGAAAGGCTGAAGAAATGGAAGAAGCGATCCTATCGGTTAATAGTCGATGTGTGTTCCAACCTATTCGCGCAATAGGTCCGAGAAAATTAAATTTTAGTGAAAGTATAAATGATAGTAACAACCATTTGATAACCGATAAAATTAGTCGTCTTGATAGGTGGGCTGAGCACTTCAAATGTCAATTTGCTTGGGCACTCGCGTCAGTTCCGATTCCCGTAAGCATGCCTATATCAACAGCGTGGAAAATTATTCTCGAAGAACCATCAGAGTTAGAAATACGAGATGCAATCCTCTCTCAAACTTCACAAAGCCGCAGGCCCTGATGATTTGACTGAACTTTTTCGTACTATATGAAATGAGGAGATCGTACCACTTGATTGGAATGAGTCGAACATCATTGATATCTTCAAAAAACGGCAATCGTAATTCGTGCGATAACCATCGTGGTTTAGGCTTGACTCCAGTCGTGTCTAGGTTATTTGCTTTGATTATCCTACGTCATCCTAGCGCTTCACATGAATCACACACTAAGAAGAACAGACCGAATTACAGTCAGGTCGAGGTTGTATAGATAATAATAATCATAATAGTTCTTGAACGGCGACATTTATATCACCGTCCCACAAAGGCGTATTTCTAGACTTCAAGGGTGCATTTGACTCAGTGGATCGCAATATTTTACTCCATATTTTGTCGAAAAGTGGTGTGCCCACAAAATTTGTGAATATTATACTCACTCTTTACACAAATACTTCTGGTCGCGTTAAGGTCTACAAAGAATTAACGCACAATTTTACAACCAGCAGTGGTGTTCGTCAAGGCTGTCCACTTTCCCTCTTTTCGTTTAATTTTGCAATCGATACTATTGTGAACAACACTCCTCCACTCATGCAGGATGCAAGTGTTGAAGTTCTCCCGGGCGGTAAACTTGCTGATATTGCTTATGCAGACGACATCGTACTATTATTCGACAATCGAGATGCTGCTCAGGCCACCTTGTCTGACGAGATGAGATTGAGAATCGCAAAAGTTAGAGTAGCTTGCTCGAACCTTCGCCATTTATGAAGAAACGCAAGTATTTCACTCTGCCTTAAGGGTCGTATTTAAAATGCATTTGGACGCGCAATTTTCCTATAATCTAGTTAAGCTTGGCCTCTTAGAGTTGATGATTATAGACGCTTATAGGCATTCGGCCATCTTTGTTCAAGAAGCAAGGCACATGTTGGTTACCAACAGCAAATAACTAACGTTGACATCCATAGACGTATTTTTGAATCTGCCGACATGTGCTCTTCGCTAGAAAAAAAATATAATGCTCCATTAACTTCGTTTATTCGGTCACGCTTTGCTAATCCCTCAATTCGATTGCCCAGTAGAGCTTTGTTCTCTCATCCAGCACCTGATTGACGCAAGAAACAAGGTGGACATATTTTGACGTGACAGAAACAGTTGAAGTCACATCCAAATTGGATAGTATAGAATCCACTCGTGTTTCAGGGTGGTGTCCACGTGTGCATCATAGTTCTTAGTTAGAAACCCTTCGCAATATAGCATAAAATCGAGCTCAGTGGCGTTCTTGTTACAGATGTCTAGTAGAATCATCTTCGTAGCTTACTTTTTTTGTTGGGGCAAAGTTAGCTGCGAGGTTTGGTTTGTTTATGACGTGATACATTGTGAGCTGCAAGGAAGTTGTATTGCCGATGTTGCTTTGCTCTATTGTTGACTTGTGTTGTGTCCATTACCCTTAAAAAATTACACAGTATATTTCATATTAGGAAGAAAACACATAAATAACAATGTGGATAATGGCCATTTATTTCGAGACTACTAAACTTCGCTTTAAATCTTTCATTTATATGCATCCTGGGTTTTAATTTGATTATATGGTTGGCAACTATCCTTTGAATGTTTTCGAAGTGCTGGCTTCCTATGTTGATTCTCCACGATTTGCGTTCGCGTGTTGTCGCTTTGCACTATCAGTTTGGCAATGATCCGATTTGTCCCCATTTCTCATTACGCATCTGTTTTGTCTTCGATCAGGCTGGGTGTGTATTTGTCCCTTCCGTCCGAAGGCTTCAACACCGTTCATAACAACCACTAGAAATGAGGTGCGATCTAATCATCGGGTGGCAACTAATTTAACTCGGTTTTACTTCTATTTCTTGTTTGGGCTGATTAGTAAGTGTGCATGCGTATGTGTATCTGTGTGTGTGTGTGTGTGTATATATGTGCGCCTGTTTGTACCCATATTTCCGACCGTATGTTGGAAACGGGGCACCAGGTTAATTTGACCAATTTCTCAGTTCTACACAAAGAAAAATCAGAAAAATTATTATATATATATATATGAAGCCCTTTATATGAAACAACAGACACCTGGCCTAAACATTAAAAAGCTTCATCAACATGATAGTCTAATTGACTGGCCACAAATCATAAAACCAAACAACAATTAACTAGCATCCAGTCAAGGCCGAACACCCTCTCGACCAGACTCAACAAATATTCGATCGGATTGGCAACAAACTGAAGAAGAAAAAACAGCTGCACATACGGCGACAGAAATTTCATAAATATATGAGCAATCAACACTGAAATCCGCACACCCTTCGCTGTTACCAAGTGGACAGAACCAAATTGAGGAATAAGGCGAAACGAAAAACAATACGGGAGAATAACATTCGTACACGTAACAGCCAATAATGCGAAAAGTTGGTTAGCACACAATCCATCCACACAAAAATGGCCAGATCTCAGACATCACTTTAAAATACAGCGCGAGAGACCTATACATGCAAACAGACACATACGCATATACACTTACTAATCAACCCAAAAAATAGAAGCAAAACAAAGTAAGACTAGTTGCTACCTATATAATCAAATGAAAACCCAGAAGGTATATAAATGAAAGAATGTCAAGTGAAGTTAGTAGTATATATATACATATATATACCTGGCTGCAATTTTTTATTCATAAAGCTTCGTATGTGGCTTACTCCCTTTATATATATATTCTTTTGAAATGCGAGCTTTAATAAAATTCATTGTACCCTTCCTGTGTGCAAAAACAAAAAGAAATTTTATCAGATATAAGAAAATTTTCTTCGTATGTGGCTAGCTCCCTTTATATATATATTCTTTTGAAATGCGAGCTTTAATAAAATTCATTGTACCCTTCCTGTGTGCAAAAACGAAAAGAAATTTTATCAGATATAAGAAAATTTTCTTTCTCATGGTCTTCTCAAATATCTACTCATGAACATATCTTTATATATAAATTGGAAAGCAAAACAAGATATTAAAACAAGATATAACATATATATATATATATAAATATATATATATATATATATATATATATATATATATATATATATATATATATAGATATATTTAATTAGAAGAAAACACATTGATAACAAAGTGGATAAAGTTACTTATTTCGTGAATACTAAACATTGTTCTACAATCATTCATTTTAGTATTTGTTTAGTATTCACGAAATGAAGGGTCTTTATCCACTTTGTTATTAATGTGTTTTTCTTCCTAATGCGAAATATACTGACTTATATTCGAAGTCAATGGACATTATATGTATATATATATATATATATATATATATATATATATTCCTACAATTTTAGTTGTTTTCTAGGTAAGAGTTAAATATACTAATAATTGATAATTTATTTTTCTGTGTAGGCAGTTAATTGCTATTTAGAGAGTATTCACTACTAGCTTAAATGGCTAAGAGATGTTTCATTTTACAGAATAACCATTTAGTGTTAAAGTGAATAACTTAAATGTTGGCGTCAATTATTTAATGCAGAGTCAACAAGATGCAGCTAATCAGAATTGCAATGAACCACCAAATCAAACACGCCAGGTTAAAAACAAGTATGCCATGAATTGCAACTTCCCTAAACCTTCGAATGATAAACAAGCTTGTTCTAGCAAAACGCAAATGGGTAAGTTTTATGAACATTTATTTTCATAATCAAATTTTATTAGTAGGTCATTTTTGTAATTATTGACTGTTATGCTTTTCGCGTTGTTAAGTTAAATGGTAGTTGTGTTGATCTGTCGATAGAATTTTCTTTTTTTATTTTTATTAGAAGTCGATTTTTACTGCACATCTCTTCCTTATTGTTGTGTTGTTATTTTGACTTCGCAGTATAACATTGTGGATCTTTATAATAGAACTGATAAAATGACCATTTCAGTTTACTACTTTTAGTAATATATGACGTTAATGTAAATTGACCTTTTTTAAATTTGTTATACTTCGAATTTCGTTTATTTTATTATCTTTAGTTTCGTTCTAAAATTTGCACTGATTGATTAATTTAAGGACGAATGGTTTTTTAAATTTCGTCAGAACGAAAATTAATGTTTATTCTTTCGTTCGATTGTGTTGTAACATTTATGTGAAATTGTGAGAATTCCAAATTTAGTATCAGCTCATTCTATGTACTTGTGCGAAATTTTTATCCATTTGTTGCTATTTTAACGCTTATTTAGTTTTTATTTATCTAAGTTTTTGACTGTAATATAACTAGATATTTTAGAGATTAAGCATGTAGAGCTTCAAAATGTTCGTTGTTGTGATGTCCATTGGTTATATATTTTTTCTATGGCTTCTCTTTGTTTGTAATTTATAGTAGGTTATATAGTTTTATATTATGCAAAACATTTATTTCCCGGTGTGAACTTGTAAAATGAACAAATGCTTACTCGGTTGGTTTAGTTATTTAAGAAATAATTCATGTCTTTTTCGGCTTTAAAAGAAGTAGCAGTACTAAAAGGTTATAAATGCGTTATTTACTCTATGGTATTAGTTTGCTTGAAATATTTACATTTCACAAGTTTCGCCCAACTGTGGTACTTAAAAGAAGACAAGGGACTATATAAAGACTGAAACACTGCACTTTTTAATGAACTGCCTGATCCTAACTTTTTTATGTTTAAAAGATCATTGATTGCGAGTTTGATGATAATTCTCTAAATAAAATTTGAGTATTTCAGATAAACACCAATCCAATTTAATTTGTTCAATAGCACAACATAGCAAAACTACCGTTTGTCATGCGTACTGACGGGTTTCGACCTTCCATGATCATCTTCAGTGTACGGCGACAAACTGAATATTGTGGATCAAACCGGAATGCACATATTTGGTAAGCAAGATTAGATATGTGGTTCTCACTTCTAGTAGTCTCACATACGTTGTATTTGACTGGAAATATTGGCTGCACAATTTCCATGCAGCCACGAGCATTAACTTTTTGAATCTTTTGCCGCCTTTATAGATGTAATACAATTAAACAACCATTGGTTGTGCGGGCGGTAAATAAATCTCTTTAAATCAAGTTTGCGAGCTTGTAACAAACACCAATCTCATTATATTTAACTAGTCGTAAAAAATAGAAAACTTACGTTAGTCGTACGTATTGACGCGTTCGTGTTCTACTTATGCCGTCACAATGGGGCGTCAAATAGAAGTAGAAACTAATGGTCGACTTGCTCCAATTAACAAGCACGGTTACCTCATTTCATTTGGTAGAAATAATGTCGCTAACATCCTTATGTAAGATCGATAACAGATCATCGGGATCTGCAGCTTTGCGACGTTTAAGCGATACCGCTGCATCCATTATTTCAACTCTGCTGTTCGTTAAACATTAGCGTGGGTTCCTGCATAATTTTGGGATTCGTGACAAAAATGTAAGCTCCAAAGAAAATGGTTCCTTTATGTTTTCATTCTACCGATTAAGGTGGTCCATTTTATTTTTTTATAAAGCTATAGTTCCTGGACCTCTTTCAGGAAAAATGATGTTAACTATTTTCCAGTTCTTCGCCGTCTCTGGTCAGAAAGATTCAAGTACTTGTCTCTAAAATAAAATTTTAAATTAAATATAATGTATTTTGCTATAGTTAAAACTCTACATCATAAACGTCAATTACAAAGAATTTGTAGAAATCGTGACGTGCTCGTGAACTATGTGTAGTTATGCAAGGAACATCAAGTTCATTTAAATATGTGTGATTGGCATTATGTTTTGTTACGAAAGTTGCTAATGAATTTTTAAGCGTTTGGTGTTGAAATAGAATATCTTGGCTTGAGAATGTTAAAACATTAGGTACCATTAAATTATATAACACGAATTACAACCAGGTAATTTAGTCTTCTATGTGGAACGCATGTATTTTGAATATTGCTCAAGAATTAGCACAAATTTTACGGCTGATTGCCCTCAGTCACTTTACGTGTAAATCTTGGCAGAATGTAAAAATTTCGAAACTGGGTTTATCAAAATTGCTTGATATTTTCTTTGACTAACACAAGCTGAATTCCAGTTGTTTAATTCGGTGTCTATTTTCGGTCGATTCCTCCAGTTTATCCATTATCACTAGTTTTAATAAACAAGCTAATTAAGCAAGCGCGATATTTCCGATAGCCATAAAATTAATACTTTGGACTGACCTTTCACTAGATTTGATTTAAAAGAAACATGGTGCGCGAAACATTCACTGGACAGTTGTGTGTCGCATGTGTGTGTGTGTATATATATCTATTGTTGTTATGCCCATCAGCAGTGAAAATAGTGTGGCTGAATATGAATTTTTTCATCATGTAAAATGGCGTAACTGAGGTCGCCCTCACATTTTAGAGTGGGGGAGTCCAATAAATCAGATTCACACGTCATAACGTTATGCCATTTTAAATGATAAAATTAGAAATCAGAACGAGCCTGGCGTATATGAAATTTCACTCAAACGACTCAGGTTGTACATTGGACTGGCTTGTTATAATATCATTGAATAGGCTCACTTAGTTGGATGGATATAGCATTTATGGATACATACACACACGCACACGTGACACGCAACTATCTAGTCAAGGTAATGCTTAAATTCTGTTGTTCCATGCGCAGTGCTGTCATCGTAGAAGTTGATTTCACAATTTGCTTGTGCGAGAACTGAAGAAGGCGATCACCAAGGGTTGCTGAGATATCTTCAAGAAACATAACAACTGTAACTCAACCTGTGTTGGTCAACATGCAGATCAGGTAACACGTGAAACTTCTTTGGACTAGACTCACATCTCTGTAATGGAAAGGCATTTTACCCTTTGTCACCTTGATTTTTTTACCTGAATGGCCCCTAATATTAAATAAAAATATACATTATGAAATCTATGACAGTAATTGTCTTAGAATACTCTTTTTCAAATATCGAGTTAGTGGACTGAATAGGTTGAAGGAGATATTTGGTACAAATAGATGTCCGATAAAAACGAGAAAAAAGCAATAAATGACATCATTAGAAAATCTGATTTGAAAACTTATAAGCTAAAGCAATAAATTTCGCCAGAAAAGCGCATGATTATAGCAACACCCGATTCAGAATTCGATTGAATGCTTAGTACATTAGCTACAAAATATTGCGTACAAAAGGTATTGCAATCTTCACCCACATTTGACGATGGGCTGTTAAACCGAAATTGAATAAAAATTCACAAACACATCGATGGTATATGAATTACCTTGCAATGATTGTAGTCAGAGGTATTTAGTGGAGATGATACATTTAATAAGGATTAAAAATGTTAAATCATAGAACAACAAGTGGATATGAGCATAATCAGAGATTTAACCTAGTTAGACATTTACAGGAGAAAAGTAATCACATAGTCTGTTAGGGTTGTAAACACATTTATATATTTCTTCACGGAAAATCGTTTGAAATTAGATTAAAAAATAACTTAATGAATGTTACAGGTGTGGGAAAATCTACGTGTAAAACTATTTAATAAGGCATTGTCTATTATCACAAGACACAGAGAAGTAAAATCAGATGGAATAGATACCAGAAATAAGGAACTACTACAGTGAATGAGAAAATATAATCCGCGAAAGTGGAACCATAATGTTTTTATGTTTGCTTTACAAATTATTTATTATTTTAATCATTTTTTTCTTTTATTCAATACTGTCATCTTTCAAACTCGGTAGGTATTCATCATGTAAAATATGGCGTGCTCATTTCTCCAATAGACTAATACTACTACTAAATCCATTACAACTTCATCGCCGTGTTTTAAATTTGGATTCCTGCATTCGAATCTCCATCTAACTTTGTAGCATATTACGTTCATTCACTTATTGTTCAACAAATCACACGTTTGTTAAGCACTGTTAACAGATTTCCGTTAGTGAACTGTGCTACTATGTTGAACTCTTGTATATACATATTTGGGTCACGTGTACTGAAAGGATAAAATATATAACTCCAACATTATACTATTTCCTTAAGTTCAAATAGGACAAGAGGGATAAAACAAAGACAGTATGAACGAAAGGTATAATGTCATGAGTTTCGTGTTTACTGGCGATTAATCAATGGGAGCCGCTACTTCTATATATTAAGTAAAATATGTGGGACATGTGGACGTTACAACCTTCTTTACGGGTGTGTACTCAAACAGTAATGTAGTTAACGTCATATAAAGTCATAGGCATTGCGACTTTAGAGCCAATTCACACTATATAATATATACTGAGTCTGTAAAGGGTACCAAAGCAATAGTTTACAAAGCTTTAAAAGAAACACGTTGCACGACAGGGAATAGATTAATTAACTTTTCCTTGTGTTGCGACACGAGGTATTTGCTTCTACTGTCTACATGATTATTCCATATATTTTAAAGAAACATGTTGCACGACAGGGAATAGATCAAATACCTTTTCCTTGTGCTATGATACGAGGTATTTGCCTCCACTGTCTACATGATTATTCCATATATTTCGACTTCTTGTTGCTGAAGTATTATTCAAAAAATTTGACAATCAATATGTCAAGTGCTGTCTGACAAGTTTATGAATACCTGATTGACGGTATCCTCTCTAGTACGAATCTGACGTGGTATGATGTTGACATCAATGAACCGTTCTGGATAGTTTATCATTGCGCGGGTGGTGATAAAAATATTTATTCATTAGTTAAATTTTCCTCGGGTAGCTCAGTTCTTCGATCTTGTGTTCAAAGCAGATTTTTCTGATTCTGTTTGCTTGTTTTTTAATTAGTTTTCTTTTGTGAGATTTTGGCACACTGCTGTTGTAGTGAATATATTGCCCAGTGAAAGTTGATTTTCTGTGTTTGCCAATGTCAAATCACTATTTTCTTCTCGAGTGTTTTTGATGTCCAAGAAGGATATACTATTGTCTTTCTCTACTTCGAGAGTGAATTTTATATCTGGATTGGTTCCATTGGCTCGCGTCAGGATTACGGTTAAATCAGATGCGTCTAGGATGAACAATATTATATAATCTACATAACTTTTGTAGAGTGCGCACGGGTCAATTATACTTACTTAGGCTCATTTGTTCAAGAAGGCGCATGCATAAAACTGTCAGGTGCCTTGCGGATTACTATAGCTACACTGTTAATCTGGCGATAGTATTTTACTTAAATGTAATTTTAATAGTGCTTGTACATATTAATATGAGGTCTTGGATATCATTGGTGTCTATAAAAAAATCTCACACAAGATCGTCGTTGTTTTTCCAATGGAATGTTCGTAAATAGAGATGAGACATTAGGCGAGAACATTTTGTTTTGTATGATGTTTTTCCCTTCAGTTCATTAGCAAGCTCGAAAGAGTCCTTGATGGTGTTCGTAATGGTTGAAGTAGTTTGCAAACTTAGCTGGTTTTTGTTTCGGTGCATTGATTATTGGTATAATGGGCCGCATCGGAGCAGCTCTTGAGGCTGTCAAGGCCTTGTGAGTTTTCGGTTTGCCGTACAACCTTGCGGCGGTTGTTCCGACGATTTTCGCTCTTTGAAATTCTTCTATGGCTTTTTTCCATCTCTTTCAGAATAGCATTTATTCTTCATTCTATATTTGTTGAATTATCTTTCTGTTTGTTGTCTGGCTTGAATTTCGATTAATCATCTATGATCTCGTTCATTGACCCTCAATAGGAGTCGGCTTCAAGTATAACAGCTACTGATCTTTTGTCGGGTGTGGCAAGTCGTATAGATTTGTCTGATTGTGTTTTTCATATTTCGTGTATATGCTTATTTTTGACGATCTGGCTTCCTTCGAAATTGTTTCTGTATTGTTCTAGTGTGCGAACTACATCTGCTTTCAGTCCTTGACCATTGAATGCCTGTGGGGCGGTGTCTTTTGTTAAGTTATTGTAGAAATTTGCCTTTCCTGTCCGGATGTCAATAATGTCGGGTGCGCTTAAATTTCTCTTAATGATGCGAAATTTAACTCTTAAGATGAGTGATTCTTTCTGATGTTTTGGCAAGATCGGTTTTGAATAATTGTGAATAAATGCATCGGGATTTGTAGGAAATTTCTATTGTGCAGGAAATTTTTATTGATCCCTTGTAAAGTCTTTAATTTATTTATCAGCTGTTGTTATCATCAACGTTATTATCATCGCCGTAAAAGCTTTTTATTCACTGACGTTCAAAATTTCTAGTTGGCAACCTAGTGATTGAATGATTCTCAGCATATTGCAGTTTTGATTGGTTGACCTCGATGGCATTAAGAAATAAACGGCTTATAAATTTAATTGTCGGTTTCTGGTTATTTCTGCTGATTTGCTTAAGGAATCCTTTTGGCACAAAATCTGATTTCAAACTCGATTTGAAGAACATTTTTTCCAGAGTTTGACAAATACAATTGGCCGTAATATAAATGTATAATTCCTTGCGGGTAAAAGGCTAACCCCGCTCTTTAATAATATTTGTTATGTCTATTGTCTTCGAATATTTAACAGTATATTTTTTATTAAGATGAAAGCACATATTTGTAATAAAGAGAATAATGTCCATTTCTTTCGTAATAAATGTCCAATATTCACTTTGTTATTAAAGTGTTCTTCTTCCTATTATAAAATATGTTAATTTTCGAAGGCTATGGGAATTTATATATATATATATATATATATATATATATATATATATATATATATATATATATATATATATATATGTCTGTAATTGCCAATGGTTTAATTAGTTTCAACATGATCATTCGAGTATAAAAAATCGTAAACAATTGAGTATATATATAATGCAAATTGCCCTCAAACATTACATAGTATATTTCTTATTAGGAAGAAGAACTACATCAATGACAAAGTGGATAATAACCATTTATCTCGAGACTGCTAAACTTCACTTCACAATCTTTCAACTAAATTCTGCGTTTTTATTTGGTTATGCGGGTAGCAACTAGTCTGACTCGGTTTTAGTTCTATTTATTGTTTGGGCTGATTAGTGAGTTTATATTCGTATGTGTTTGTGTGTATTTCTATTTGTGTGTAATTGCCTTTCTCACTGTATTGAATAGTGATGTCTGAGAGTTCGTCATTTTTGTGTATATTTGTGTGTATTTGCCTGCGTGAATCAATTATTTAATAACTGACCTGACTCATAGCTTAGAGTTACGGTTAAAATATTGTCTACGATTGTTTAAAAAATAGAAACAGTTAAGTTTCGTACGAGATTATTCAGTTTGCCTCACAACATTTTTCAATTTTTTATTATCGTGAGTCTTTGCTAATGGGTACGTTTAACTAGAACCGTAAGTCAGTACAAACATATTTAAAGAATTTGGTGCAAATCTGAAATTTTTAAAAATAGATCAAGCGATTTCCACTTATGCCAAAATCTTTGCTAAAACTCGTCCACTTTGAATTAAATGTTTTCACGAGAACCTTTTTTGGCCCACGCAGATATTGATATAACCCATTACACCAGCAATTGTCTGACGGTTTCGTGAATCACTGCATTCGCGTGCATTTGTTTTTATGGTTGTCATTGAAAAATCTAGAGGCATTTATCTGGAGCAAAATTTCTGAGCTAATTCGTTCTATCTGGCCGCTTCCACGACGTGAAACAATTGTTATATCTCGTCAATCCAGTGTAAAATTTACGAGCTGTCTAATTCTATACCGCCGCTCTCTGACACACCCTCAACATCGAAACTTGTTATGGGAAATAGATTGCGCTGGTTGTGCCACTGTTTGAGAAGGCCAATTGCATATCCTATTCGACACACCATCAAACGAGAATCACAAATGTGGTTGGCTATCTCTCTTCTGACTTGATACTATTTCTGATGACGTCTGTCGTACTCTCACGAAAAAGAGATTTTATTGAGCCACCTTAATGTATATGATTAGCACTCGCGTCATCAATTGGACGCGCGACATGTCTTTACTTTTAACTGTTTTTATTGCGTGGAAATCTTTTTTAATCCGCAGCTGTCTAGTGAAAGTATTATTATGTAAATTTAAAAAAAAAACAACAATGTTCTGTAGTATGTCACAGTAGATATCACACCATCTCGAAACCCAGTTCAAAGATTATGCTTTATTTCGATTTATCGGCAGAATAAGCGAAGTATGCTCTTCATATAGCAGATATTAGCGCGATGTAGTTCTTGAAATTTCCACACTCGCTCTTGGTCTGGCCTAGTGCTGATGTCATAGCCACTTGTTTTTGTGATTTACCTGGGTTGAACAGCCGGGTTCTGATCATCATTGCTATCCAGATTCACGTTAATAGTTAGATTAGGGTTAAATACAGGATGTGTTTGTTGTAAATACATGTACAGTTACAAAGATTCTCGCGGGTTTAATGTGCACAACAACACAACATAAGAGACTAGTATAATCAATAATGACTCAATTTATTCAACAAAGCGGGTAATGATGACTTAGGTATTGCGCTAGGGCAAATGCATGTGTTCGCTTTCTTTACAAAGCATGGCGTTTGTGCAGGCGTTATGAAACGCAGGCTTTTCATCATGTCGATCAAACCGAATTCAGCGTAATATTTCAAATTCGTTTCAAGATGGCTTTAAAGGCTAATCGAAGATAAAATATCTTCATATTGCATTATGCTCATGCAAAGATGGTCTAATTTTGTAGAACATGAGGTTCGCACTGCGGATAAAATAAAAGTGAATGTAATAAGAAAACAGAATTAATGAACGTCTTAATCCATGGAAGAGAAGTCAAACCAGGATGATGTACTAAATCCAGGGTTAAATTCTGTAAGGTAGAATTGATTAATGTTTATAATAACTAAACTGTTAAAATAGAAATTTAGAATAAGTAAAATTAAAGCAATAAAAAAAGTAACACAGCACCATGGGAAATTTTTTTGCATAAAGCGAGACGAGGGAACAGAATCAATTGAGCGTTATATTTCACTAAATTTAAGGTGTTGCTCAAAGTAATTTAATCGTTTAACATAATTACTTTCTCTCCGCAAACACACACACACACATATATATATATATATATATATATATATATATATATATATATATATATATATATATATTCAACTGATTATTATAGAACAGCTTCGTAGGTTAATTAAAGACTGGGATTTTTTCAGATAACGACTGTTTTCTACTATTTTTTACAGATTATTTCACTGTTGATTCTACATCCTTTCGTGCTTCAGTCATGCTTATGATTTAACTGGACATAGTTTTGATTAATGCAATTTCAAAACTTATCAGTGGAAGGTCGAAATACGTTAGCACGAAGGAATGACGGTAGGCGTGCTAGATCATGTGAATTATTATATGGAATTTTGTTGGTGCTTATCTCTAATTTGTAATAATACTTGAACTTATCAATTGTCTGCGATTACATATAGCCATCATTTCGTCATATGCTCTATCTGGCCTACGAAGCTAAAATCGTTCATATCGCCAGTTCTTATTCAAATATTAAATTATTATGCCTCGACTTGCTTTATTTTAAATAAAACTAAATTTGGCAATTTCAGGAATAGTAAAATAGTATCCTGTGGCGTAAAAATTTGCTTGTGAGCATCCAGTTCAATGAATCTACTGATTTTAGAACTATATTTCCCTTCGTTTTTTTGCGATTGGTGTTGTTCGTTTTGGGAAATGTACTCAGGAGCTTCAAGTCAAGTCCAATACATAAAACGTGAAAATTGAAATTAATCAGACTTCGGGAAAAATAAATTGCTAATGGTTGTCATTTTAAGGTTAACAAACAATGATGGATTTCACCAGTAGATTTAGGTCTTTATCGAAATACTCAGTCGGATTGAAAAAGTGCATTTAAAACCATAGTATTTCATGACTAAAGGCTAAATGAAAAAGGAAAATGAATAGCATCAAAATACAACATACGAACCGATTTAAAACGGTCCTTTATCCTAGGCTGTACGCTTCAAAACTGAAGAGTTAATGTACACAGGAGCTTCAAGTCAAGTCCAATACATAAAACATGAAAATTGAAATTAATCAGACTTCGGGAAGAATAAATTGCTAATGGTTGCCATTTTAAGGTTAACAAACAATGATGGATTTCACCAGTAGATTTAGGTCTTTATCGAAATACTCAGTCGGATTGAAAAAGTGCATTTAAAACCATAGTATTTCATGACTAAAGGCTAAATGGAAAAGGAAAATGAATAGCATCAAAATACAACATACGAACCGATTTAAGACGGTCCTTTAACCTAGGCTGTACGCTTCATAACTGAAGAGCTAACATTAGATCCTAAGATACACGAAAAGTATATGAAACCACAGTAAAATATTGTAATCTCATGAATGTTGATGGAAACCATACGCCAAACCCAGATAAGAAGAAGATATCATAGACCTTCATGTAATTATTTATGATCTAATAAATCTCATCTTGCATTTCATTCAGTAGAGATCTAGAGTACAATTAACTGGGATGATGTACGAATGTACGATGTACTCGGTAATTAGTATCTAAAGATTTTTAAATAAATGTACACATGGATGATAAAACATGATTGGATAAAACAAAGAACAAGCAAATGGTGATGAATTCTTTAGGTCTTTTTGCACATAATACGAGCAACTGTGGTTTGCTCCAACATTTCTATTCCAATCATTACACACTCACAAGTTAACACACAGCAAAATCTAGACTGCATATATTCTCTGAAGCTAGAGAAATTTATAAAATGATGAAGCGGAGGCCTGCGAATGAGAAGCTCAGTTGAGTCTAGCCAGAGTGCTCTAATACTGTGATCGATTTATTTTTTTAATTTTTTCAGTCGAACTTGCATCTATTGCGAGTGATGTGGCTGCCGATGCTGTCAACGCAACCAATGACAAACAGAGAAAACCGTCAACCAAACATTGTAACTCGGATTCACCCGATCAATCTGGTAAATAACTTTATAAAATTATTTACTTTTTACTTGAAATTGGACGAAGTAACGCCATTAGCTATACGATTAGGCACTCATTGATTGCGCGGATGGTGACAAAACTTGTTTAACTAAAGTTTACGAGCTAGATATACACACCAATCCCATTGGACGTGCGTGAGAGCCGCAAATCTAATTTTTCTTTCCTTATTTATGCATTGCGATTTGATCATCTCTAGTCAGTTTGCCTTCGAGTTATGACGATGATCATAAAAGGTCGAGCCACGCCAGTACATGTAATTGACGGTAGTTTTACTTTGTTGTGCGATTGATTTAATACAACATGATTGGTGCGTGTATCAACCTCGTTGACTTTATTTTAAGAATTTAATCATGACGGTCCAATTATATCAAATAATCTGTCCGTGTTTGTTGTATGGCGTTAAGCTAGTTTACGGGTTCGCTAGAGGATAATGGCGATTTCATCGAAATCAACCAGTTGAGAAGCTCTTGTTTTTTATAACACCATATGTCAAAAGCGAGAAATCTATAAAACTAACTATTTAACTCTTAAAATATCAAACAGTGATTTTGTACCCTGTGTGTTGCATCATTGAAGCGTTTTTCTCTGTGCCTTCTCCAGATAAGCGTAAGAAGCAAGGTGGACTGAATTTGGACTTGGTAGAAACAGCTTTAATCAACTTCAGTCAAAATGTGTTGTATTGGACATGTTCGTCTATTTTGTTGGGGTCCACGTACGTACACTGCGCGATATAGCATCGAATCGTGCTCAGTGGTGATCTTGTTTCTACTGGCATAATCTTTTTCTTAACTTTCATTTTTTAGGTTGACAGAGTTAATCGTAATGTTTTGTCGTGTTTGTATGACTATACAGTGCAAATCGCAAGGAAGCTGTATTTCTGATGTCGCCTTACTTTAAAATTGACTTCCTTCATTAGTTTCGTTTGTTAAACTTGTGAGGTATATTGTAACTGATGAAGGCTATCGATAAGTGTACCCGAAATATTTTGGTAAAAGAAAACTACAGGAACAATGAAAGCTGCGTTAGTCAAACCACAGATCAGGTAATTAAAACTGACTTGTTCGGAGGCCTAAATTGCTTTATTCCTGTGTTGCTTAGAGAAGTATTTTCATCTCAACTAGGTCTCCCTCCTTATAGATCATTCTTCATTAATAGTGCTTTTTAAAAAAAATAGTACTTGGTATTTCTTTTCTAAATTATTCTTATTATTAAACTTATTTATTTTTATTATTTCATTTAGCGTGGTTTTATGGCTGTTTAGCATCATTTTCTAAAGGCTATTTTATTGCTGTCTGTGATGATAACGTCTTATCAGTGGCATCTGCTTAGTATAATATCTTGTTTTTTTTCACGACATTTTGCACCATCAACTATTTCAGTTGTCATTGGGTTAGTAAATTCGCAACCCACATTTCTAGTTAGACTGTTCTGACGTATTTATAGCATCACCAGTACTTCTTTATATCCTTCAACGAACGTCAAACGTTTCGTGTTCAATTAATAGTCATCAATGTAAGACGGCACTACACTTAAAATATTATATTTTGATTAAGTTATTTTAGAAAATTATACTATGCGATTTTTTTAAACCGTAAATTTTATCAGATACAGACAGTTCGGCTTGAGCACATCATTCCCTGTTAATAGCTATTGCTATTACTAAAACTACCCCTACCACTACCACTACTAATAATAATAATTTTATAAATCATAATACTATTACAACTAGGACGACTGACATTTCCCAGCATTGTACCAGCGCAATATAATGATGCTTAGCCGCCACATAATATTGAAACTCATTGTTAAGTGGCGGCCGTAAAACGTCTATTCCCAGTAGTGAATTGACATTGTTGGACTAGCATTTATTGATTCGCCTACTTTCTGTGGGGAACTAACAGCCACCAGTATGGATGAGCGGGTCATGAAGACACAAGAACCATAAAATTAAAGGTAATGTTCAGTTTCCATGGGTAGTCACATGGTTACGTGGCATCGAACTGGCTCTTAATGTGGCAATCGAACGGGAAAAAGTCGACTGGGATCTAGCTGTCATCTGGGCTCAATCTAGAGACCTTTTCTACAACTTACTTTCCTTGAGTTCTTAATCTTTGTATGTGTATGCAAAAGTGTATGCATATATGAATGTATGTATGTTTTTATGTTTGTATATATGTATGTATGTATGTATGTATGTATGTATGTATGTATGTATGTATGTATGTATGTATGTATGTATGTATGTATGTATGTATGTATGTATGTATGTATGTATGTATGTATGTATGTATGTATGTATGTATGTATGTATGTATGTATGTATGTATGTATGTATGTATGTATGTATGTATGTATGTATGTATGTATGTATGTATGTATGTATGTATGTATGTATGTATGTATGTATGTATGTATTTATGCATGTATGCATGTATGCAATTATGTATATATATATATATGTATATGTATATATATATATATGTATATATATATGTGTGTGTGTGTGTGTTTTTATAAATGACTGTATATATGTAACTATATTTGTATTTATGAATGTATGTATTTATGTGTCTAGGTATGTAATTATTTGTGCATGTATATATGCATATATGTATGCGTTTGCATGAATGCATACATGTATGGATATTTAGCTTGAGAATCGAAATTTGTTTATCGTCAGGTTCATTTAGCATCTGCACCTGACCGTGTTTATTAAGCACAATATGATTTATTTTTTGCCAGTAATTTTATTTTTTACCAGTTGTCAAGATTAGGATGCGTGACGAGATGCTTCGGAATACCGAATTGCATGATGATGATATTCCTGGTTTACGGACTTCCAAGCCTCCTAAATCGTTGCTTAATAAAAATAACGAGAATGTACTTAAAAATGCCAGAACAGTCGAAGATCCTGCCGGAAATGCCAGATTTTCCTGTGAGCTTTGTCAGTTCACTTGCAACAAACCTTACGCGTTCGATCTGCATATGCTGCGTCACTACAACATCAAAAGATTTGTGTGCACTGTAAGCTGAATTTTATTGATTCATTTATGTTCTCTTGTAAACTTGTAATTTTAATTAGTGTTACAGGACTCTTGAATTATTTTATGGTTCCTGGTTTAAATGAATTCATTTGTGAGTTTTGTGCGATGCATTTCGATGAGAACTTTTTCTCATTTACCATAAAAACTGCAAATCAGAATTCATGGACTAAATGTGTCGTTTGGCATGATTTGTAATGTGCGGCAGGATGGCTCAGTGGTTAGAGCACCAGATTCCGAAGCAGACGTGCCCAGGTTCGATTCCTGTCCGAGGCAAATTCTGGCCAGTACATGATAAGTTCCCAATAAGGACGAAACCGGTCTACTGGATGAATTGCCTTTTCTACACTATAAAATTCTTAGTTTATACTGACATATGTAAGCAATTAATGGGTCAGGTGTTTGTATCAAGACTGCAACCTTGATTATAATAAATGATTTGTAATGCTTAGAAATGTGTTCTAGCTTGAATGTTTACATATTCGATTCATTTATCTTAATTTAATAGGAGTCTGAAGCAGACATGCCCAGGTGTGTGTCCTGTCCGCGGTACATTGATCATGAGTTTTATATTTTCTTCCTGGTAGCAGAACATGGTGTGTAGATTGCAGAGTTGATCTCTCATAAGGTTGTACACTTTCTGTCACTGTTGTTGATTATGATAGTAATGCCGTTTGCCTAGTTATTTTTTCTTCCTTTTGTTTCTAATCTGGTCTAAGTGATATTCTGGCTGCACTGGATACAAGAAAAGTAATATTGATTTGTTTGACCCGTGGTCGATCGAATAAAATATCATGTTGGTGGAAGTTTTAAATATTTCGGCCGGGTAATTGTTGGTTTCAATAATGGGTATCGTATATGCATAATATTTTTTGACTGTTTTGTGTTCAATTGAGAAACTCATTAAAATTGCTCGGCGTCCCGTTTCAAATATATGATTGGAAATAGCTAATTCTCCTGATAGTGACACGCCTTTTTCTTAAACAATTTCAGCGTTAAATGTTGTTGGATTATATTGATCAATTACTTCGTCGTACGCCAAATTTATATGCTACCGCACACACGTGATAAAACAAATTCCTGTTTAGTAGTTCAAGAATTTTATTTTGTAAATAATATGAACGAATAGGCAGTTCGCTCTTAGCTATTGGTTCCTTTGTTTGTTCATTATTCATATAAATTACAATTTTCTTATTCTCAGAAATTACATTTCCAATTAGGAAAAAAATGTTACACTCCACCTAATCCTGTCAGGCGGATGGACTTTAAAACATAAATTTCTAAATATAATTGTGATTATCATTATATATATATATATATATATATATATATATATATATATATATATATATATTGGACATTAAATATCTAAATGTGTGTTAGTTCATATGGGAAACTATAAATTCCCCGAAAATAGTTATAAGCGGGAAGTGTAAATCTGTTGTCGTATGCGCTTCGTGCATAATAGTAAGTGTTGGCTCTTCACCACGGCATCACTTCATAAATAATCAAGTTAATTGAGACGATAGAATAGTGCAGTCACCTGATCAAATTCCTTTTAAAATAGTATTATACTGAACATCACAAAGAGAACAATTATAGTTTTCATTTCTGTGGCACTAGATAAAACTCAATTACTCACTCTCTCTCTTTCTCAGACACACACACAGACACATATATATATATATATATATATATATATATATATATATATATACACTTTTAGGATGCGAGCCTGAATAAAATTCAATGTTTCCTTTCCATGCACAAGAAAAGAAATTTTATCAGATACAAGAACAGTTTTTTACTCATATTCCTTTCATGTATCTACAAATGAAAATCTCTTTGTATGTAGATTGAAAGGAAAAGTTTAGCTGTATTAAATGTACGTGTTATTGTCGCTTCAACTTTTCTTTGTGCTATTCGGGAAATTGTATCCACCTTAAGTGGGATGTTCAGGTAAACCGCTTTCTTTTCTGGTCCCAAATACATTTGATCCTTTTGACTTCCACTTTTAATCATTGACTCAACTAATTGTCTAGAATGGCCATTCTATAGTGAATTCTTTATTGCTTTAGTATATTCTTTATCTTTTGAATGTCGACTGACCACTCTCAATTCTTGAAAAGGAGCCGCGAAATGTTGATAATTTGAAAGGCACGTAACTGCTGTAATGCAAATACTTTGATAATTTTTGTCTCATAAGACAAACTTTTTATTGTTTTTTTGGTAATCCGTACATTGGTGGTGTAGATGTCTCAAATGGTTTGAGCTTCTTTGCACCGGGCTCATCAATTAAACCGGTATATATTAAGATCCTTATTTCATTTATTATTTTAGACCACTTTGCCGATTTCATGTGATTTATTTTCTCTTCGCATGACTTTGTACTATCAAGAAAAGAAAGCAGTTTGCCTAAACATCCCATTTAAGTGGGATTCAGTTTCCCGCACAGCAAAAAAACGTCGAAGCGGCATTAACGCATATTTAATGCAGCTAAACTACGAGTGTTATTTATTTACGATCAATTAAAGAGAAATGTCGATTACTGCTGATCACAAATATTATTTACCCACGCTCAAGTTATCAATCAATATATGTAGGCCGATTGACCAGAAATTTGATCACTTAAATGACAGCACATTACAACTTGCACGCCTGTTTTAAATAAAATGGTGTATAAATGTCTGCATTGCGTAACACTTCTTTGAAAGACGTAGCATTTAAGATAATTACTGAATGCAATATCATAACTGGGTTAGCAACATACGGTGCGTTATGGATAAACAAATTGCAACCGGATTTATGTAAGCAGAAATAGCATGTTTGTGTATTGAGATTGGACAGGAGGTGATGTACGCAATTATGTGGTTGTAACCTTACTTGTGTTTAATAAGATTTCTTTTAATTTTACACGTGGAAGAGTACTATGAGTATATATATATATATATATATATAAATATATATATATATATATATATATATATATATATATATATATATATATATATATAGTATATATACTAGTATCCAGCCAAAAACAAACAGGCCCTCGACTAGAATCAACAAACGTACAATCGGATTGGCAACAAACTGAAGTGGAAATAACAGAGGCGCATATGATGACAGAAGTCTCCAAACAATGTAAGCGTTTAACACTGCAATCAACACTGGCGTTGTTACCACGTGAAAACTTTGCGCAACGAGGTGAAACGATCAACCATACTGGGAAAAATAGCACTTGTATATGCAACAGTGAACAATGCGCACAAATGGTTAATTCTCAAGCCATCAAAACAATAATGACCATATCTCAGACATCACTTTGCAATACTGCGAGAATGACCTTTACATGCAAACACGCATACACACAAACACAAACGCATACACACTCACCAACTAGCCAAAACAAGAAACAGCAGTAAAAACGAGTCAGATTTGTTACCACTAGCATAATCAATTGAAAACCCAAAATGTATAAATATGTATGATTGTATAAGAGATGATTAGTATTCACGAAATAAATGGCCTTTATCCACTTTGTTATTTGTGTTTTCCTAATTATAAGAATACTGTGTTAAATTAAAAAATACAATATATATATATATATATATATATATATATATATATATATATATATATATATATATATATAAATGTATTTAACACGCTTTTGTTATATATTTTATCTGCATGAACTGAGCATTAAACGAGTTCATCTAGTAGACCGGTTTCGTGCTTATTTGATTTTTATCAATAGAATGTTTACATACCATGCTAATTCAACTAAGGATGAACTACCGTCTCAACTCCCTGCTTAAATCGATTGTGTTGTTAATTGTTGTGCAAAAGTTTGTCCATTTTATGTTCTGTTTTCTATTTGTATTATTAAATGTTCTTTAACTGAGTTTCTTGTACTTATCAGCTAGTAAGTTCTATTAGTTAAGCTATCCTTAGTTTTTTTTCGCGACTTGTCACGCAGCGCATTGCAGGCATCCTCGTGGGTAGACGGGGAAATGGATATGTTTGTGATGCGATTTGTAGCGACTGATTCATCACCTCTTTTAATTGAAATACGTTTTTTATGTATCTTGGTTTCTTGAGTGCTGTGCTTGATAAATTATGTTATTTTTTTTAGGTGTGTCAAAATGCATTTCACATGAAGCGTGATCTGGAAGATCATATCGCCTTTCTGCATAGCACAAAACGTCAATTTAAATGTTCAGTGTGCAATTCATTATTCAAGGTAAGTTTTAACTGGTTAATCATAGACTATTTGCTTCATGGTGTTTCTCTTAAGTAGGGTTAACAGGCCTGATTTGATATAAGTTTATTTACGTGCAATTTTACTGTGGAAATTTTATATTTAATATAATGGTGTAAATAGGCTAGACTTAACATTTGATTTTAGTATAATGTATTTTATTGTTTCTCAGTTGCTACATATAGATGTTTAGATCAATTTCTGTCCAATGTCTACGCTCTTTAGTATGGTAACGTTCGTGGAATAAAAAATCGATACTGTTTTTTTGCGGAGAACTAATACACATGTAATTTTGTATTATGGGTTTTGCGCATCTGGTATTAAATTATTTCAAATAAGACCAGAAGGATAAATCAAATTCACCATGTACGAAAGGTATAATCACATGTGCACATTCGTTTCGTGCTTACTCGCGACTCATCAGTAGGAGCCATTATTACACCTTATACTCTCTATATATTTGGATGAGGAATGTAGGATAATAGGAAAGCACAGCTGATACAATCTCATGTGCACATTCGTTTCGGGCTTACTGGCGACTCATCTTTAGGAGCCGTAATTATGCCCTATAACCACTATATATTTGGGTGAGGAGTTTGGGACTACTTGACGGTACAATCTCCTATTGGAATGTGTAAACCTGCATTACTGGGGCTACTTTCATATAAAATCTTCAGAAATGTGACTTCAAAGCCATCTAACTATATATAATTTATATCAATCCTGTAAAGGGTACCAACACTATGTCTGTTGAGTTAGTACTACGGGATATTTTTTGTTTTATTCATTAATTAGAAAATGAAGTTTGTTCATAAAAGATTAAACTCTTTTGATTTTTAAAACCTTTTCAATAGACAAAATTTTTTAATTTGTGTTTCGTGCTTATCTAAGATGTATATGATGCAAAATTACAATTTCGTAAATTTTCAAGCAAATAAGTGCTCCATTATCAGTTTTTGTAGGCAATTTTGATTATTAGTGAAATCTAATTAACGCGGGTCTATAGAAGACAGCCGACACTGTTGGTGAAAGTATAATACAAGAAGAGTATGCCAAAAAGAATACGAACAAAATGTTTTATCTTATGTAAACATTTGCCTTTGGTTTAATTGCGACTCATCAGTGGGAACCAGCACTTCGTCTAAAACCTACTATATATTTAAATAAAAAATTTTGGGTAATTTTGACGTGTCAATATTCTGCAATTTTTAACCATATATATGGTGAGTTTTTGGTGACATACCTGCTCCTAACGTCGAATCGCCTGTAAGCATTGAAAGTGTGTGGATATGAAATATAACTTTTGTTCATAAAAACTTCCGCATACTCTTTTGGTTTGATTGGAGATTGCTTGTTACTAGGTTCACGTTACCCAATACAAAATAACATATATTACTCTTTTGCAACAAAATTATTTTTCTATGGCGATGTCAGCGTGAGAATGAGTACGCGTATCTTAGAAATTTTAATTTTATAATCACCTCTGTTGTATTTGAAGTTTTATTTTAAGCAAACGGTAAAAATGCACTCATTTATAAAAAAAATCGAAACGGGGATATTTCGTTCAGTGGACGCTAAAGAACCACGTGGTTTAAAGCCAAAATTAACTAGGCTTTTAAAATAAGCCAATTTTACCACCTGTGTCACCTCATGGGAAGTGGTTGTTTGGTTCGGCTAGATAAATTGATCTATATTATAAAGATGACATTGTTAGCTACGAAATTATTAGCCTATCTCTGGCTTATTCATCTGAAAAGTGTAATTGTTTCAGTAGCTTGTTAGGTATGTCTTTCGAAACAGTGCGTTACCTAACTCTATCTGTGTTTTTTTCACGATATACAGTGGAGAAAAACGTCGAAGAGAAATAGGTGGAACAAGTAGGCATATGTTTTTCTATTGAATAGTAACCCTTGGAAATCAGATGACAGTAAAGCGAACGAAAACTAATCGAAGGCGTTGCTTCACGTACCGGACATGAAGACCTTGAATTTGGCATTTCAAAAAGTAGACTGATAGATTCAGAGTAGTTTGCAGAACCTGTCAACAGCGGTTGCGAAAAAAACATTATTTAAATATTGACGGATAACGATTCGTCCGGTGTCGTCAGAGATCCAAATCATGTGAAAGCGTTGATTACTAGCATTATAGTGTAAACCAAATACCATCTTCCGCTTTGATTCATATTTGCCTTATTTGGTGCACTCAAGGTTATACTTGGTTAGAGCTACTCGTGCTATTCCAATGGCAATTTAGCGTTCGTTCTATCTCTGTCACGATCGCTTCAATATTAGTAGGCTTGAATGCGAATATCCGACCCCTGACCTACATTCTACTGTCAGTATTGGCCCAAACTTAGTTTTACGATGCAATTGAATAAGATCGGGCGACGACCTAGATCACGAATAAGGCGACTAGTAGCGATAGGCTCAACAAGACCGGAAGCGCTGTGAACATTGGAAGAGATGGATTTTAGGATCCAAACATTTTTGACTGTGATATAACTTTGAAGCCTCAAATGCAGTAGTATATGAAGTATAATAGTTTCTTCACTTGCCTTTACAGGTTACGCAAATTAATAATCCTACTACTAATAATAAATTATTATTTGGCAACAAAGGCCATCTGACCCACTAATTGAAAATGTCAGAATACAATTCAAAAGTAGGGATATGTATAGTTGAGTTCAAAATGTTTGACGATAAGGCTGTTAGAAGTTGAGAAAGAAAATTGCATTCAGCATCTTCGTGTTAGTTCTTTCTGTAGAGAATTTTCAATTGACAAGGGCAGAATCGACTAGAGTACGGCTTGTGAAAAGTCAAAATATCAGTGTCGTGTGCTGCCTCCAGTTGAACGGATTTTACAGTTTGTTAGAAGACGAGGAAGAACGAGCTTCAGTAATCGATCGTCAGATTTCTGCGTTGTAATTTTAGTTTCCGTTAGGTAGCTGAAACACAATTAGGATATTTTTAAGAGTAAACAGAAATAGCAAGTATGTGAATGCCCATTTGTGACGTTAAGTCTAAAAAGAGTTTTCTAATTTGGAGGCTAGATGAGAAAGAACTTCAAGCTCCGAAACTTTTGAAAAGATTAGAGATAGGGAATAGAAAAAGAGTACTTCAGGTGAAGAAAGGTCCAGGTGCGCTTCCAATCAGCGTTCTCGCATAAGAATTTGTTTAAGAAGTGCAAGCCAACCGCCTACTTAAACTTGTGCTTGGGTGAGTATAGTTTCCGTAGTCAGTGCATTGAATACGCGTTTGATTTTGGAAAAGAGATAGATTTTGTTAAATATATTGCGAGTATGGTTAGATTGAATTGAAGAGTTGTATTTGAACGTGGTGTAGGGATGCGTCGGATGAGCGAACTTCGACACCGAAATGCAAGTTTAGATCTTATGAATGAAATAGATTACTCGCAAGTTTCGGGTGAACCATAACGGAAGGAGATCTTCAAGGAGCTGGCGCTCTCGATAGCTCTGACGCTTCAGAAATCGAGAAGCGATCTGCTCATTGGTGTAAGAGGAGTCTAAAGTTAAAGGGCAATAAGATTCGCTGGCATAGGAGACTAGGGGTAGGACGTAGAATTTGAATAATGTGAGTTGCAGTTGTGTCTTGAAGCAGAACAAGCTAGGTCTTTTAAAAATTTTGAATGTAATTTGATTAAGATGTATGGAGAAGTCCAATGATTTAGAAATATAGATACCGAGGTGCTTGACCGAGATAATCATTTCAATATCAATGGAAAAGTTTGCATTCGGAAGAGAATGGATGGAGTCGGAGGTAAGTTTCATCAAACGAGTATTATCGGGACTGAGATTAAGACGGATTCCACTAAGTCCACACTACACCATTGGTTGCTGTGCGTACTAGATCTACGGTCGCAATTCGAGTCTCTAATGCTGTTGGAACAAAAGAGATAGCCGATAACTTTTGTGATTGTCTGGACAGCTTTATGAACCAGTCCATTAACATAGTTTGGTAACTCAGATTTGGCGAGGGATTATTAGAATGGAAATGCCTTCCAACAGAACGGTTTAATCTGGGCGCTGTCTGATGTGCTGGTCTCGTTGTATCTTGTTAGATAATTCTGAATGTGTTAACATAGAAATCGTCTCAGAAGCCCAAATAGGCAACATGATTGTGAGTCTGCTACAACCTTTTGCATAGAAGACTAGTCGGCAGATGAGTTAAAAATCGAGGTCGTGGACAGATATGAACAGAGGATAGATTAAGCATGGAACTCTTTTAGTAGGTAAGATACGGCTGTTAGGCCTGGTTGTTTATCCTTTATAGCCAAGGCTATTTCGCAGCCCATCAGCGCGAAACGCGTTCAACGGTTATGTATGCATTCTTTCTACAACCAATAGCGTTTTATTTGGCTGGTTTTAACTTATACATGTTGTATCCTCATAAATATACCCATATTTTACATCTATTATTTTTTACAAGAGTCCTTTGTGTAATGGATTCCTGTTAATTAGATAGGCACTCGAATTACGTATGTATATTCGTCATAGTTTTAGTCAAGTATTTAGAATAAAATAATCAAATCGCTAAGAAGTTTATCAGTTTTTGTATCCATTTAATGTGTAAAATAGTAGTGTGGCTAAGTTTTAAAAAGATGTATTTTTTCCTTTTTAACATCTCATTTTTCAAACACAAGTTTTCGTGGAATTGCTTTTTTACAGTTAAGCGCTATTTTGCGCTAAACTTTCTTCCAGTTTTCAACATATTGCGCAATTAGTTCTGTTCATTTTTTGCTATACTTAAGAATACATTATTTGACGATTTATTGCTTCTTCACAAAAGACAAAAGGAACTTTACATCGGCACGAAAAGACGCATTTATCAGAGCAGCGCTGTTACGCTTGTGAATTTTGTACGTCAAAATTCAACCGGATGAGCAACTTACGACGGCATTTAGACAAAGTCCATCGGCTCAAGGGCTACACTCCAAATGTAGCTATTTGTAGAGAAACGAAAGGCGCAGTCATTGTAGATTCAGAAGTCGGCGAAGCTAAAGAATGCTCCTTGGATTCCCGAATCGAATTTGACCTGGATAGTGCGTCATCTGATGTAGAAGTGTGGAACTTAAAAGCTAGACAGAAGGTAATTATGTATGATTATAGTGCTGCTACGCGCGCGCTGCTTTGCGCTTATTGGCAGTTCATAAGTAGTAAAAATAACTTACTAGAAAATTTGAATATGCGGCGTTTTGATTTCTAAACATACTATACATTTCCTATGTAATTAGACCCTTTAGTTGCACCTTCATCGCGAATGCCCAACTAGACTGCTGGGATCTGTTATTACAGAAAAAGGAATGGCACTTGTTGGATTTAATGTGGCATTACACGTAAATGCATATTTCTGGTAGGACATCAATAAAATATGCGATGGATTGTTGTTTCGTACTTAACGAGCAGTGTATCAGCGATAATTTATATTTGCATATTAATGTCGTAACTATAACGCCCGTAAACAAATGAATTTCCGCTCTGAAGACTGGTCGTGCCTTAGCTAGCCGTATGGGTATGATAGTAATAACCTTGCCGATACTATCAGAATACAGCCATTCAATGCTTTATGAAGCCTCGAATTCGGTTTTATCGTGTAGCTAACACAATGTAAAACGAGGGTATGGACTGAATGTCTGGAAGCGTAAATAATGTATTGGATGGTTCAATGAATTTGCCACTGACGCAAACATGAATTTGGTACTCGTGTACGCGCCAACAGGCTATCAGTTTGCAATGGAAATTGATGAATTTATCAAAAAAATACGTTAGGTTTTGATCATCGGCTATGAGCGGTATTCGCAAATCCCACTGATTTTCGGTGTTTAATATTGATTAGGATTAATATATCGTAGTAATCAGAAGTTCAGAAGATGAGCCTTGAACCAAACTAGTGTTAACTATTATTTAAATCAAGTTTGCGAGCTTAATTAATGTTCGTGCCTGCATAGAAATTGTGCAGCCGACATTTCCAGTCAAGTTCAACGTATGCAAGACTGCTAGAGATGAGAGCCATATATCTAAATTTGATTTCCATATTTACTCAATGCGGTTTGATCCTCGATAGTCAGTTTGCCGTCGTACTCTGATGATGATCATGGAAGGTCGAAACGCATCAGTGCGTTGCGGATGGCGATAGTTTTGTTATGTTGTTCGAAGACTGGTTAAATACATTGGGTTTGGTGTTTACTTGTTACCACCACCCGCGCAATCAATTATTGTTAAATTGTAGTGTTAACTACATCATCTGGCTCTAATATTTGCCTCTAGCCTTAATTCGGGAATGCACTATACTTATAAGCACCACCGACGGCATCTTGCGGCACGGCTTAAAAACGTAAACCATGCCGATGGGGTGGATATATGTTATCATTCTCAATTTCACCGCATTTTTGAAGCGGTTGATGGCTTTCCTCTGTCCAAAAGGCGTGAACGTTCCACGAGTGCTGTATTGGTTCTCTCAGTAGTTTTGATCACTTCGTTTGCCGCTAGGATTCGAATTAAAAGCCTTCCACATATAGCCGCCGCATTTTCTTCATGTATATTCGTGCACCTTAAAACGGAAAGAAGTATGCAGTAAGCCTTCGAGGACACATGGAGTTTTGTTGGAACACGCTTAACTACTGTTGATGGCGCACAGATCAGTATCTGTAGTGCTATGAAGTGAAGGCTGTAGCACAGATGCTCTGGCCTAAAACAACTGACATGTTAGTTTAGTCCACGGATCAAGCCGAGGCATATTATCGGATTTTGGATTACAATTAATACCATTTCTTGTTTCGTTTACTGTAAATATTCTTGAACCCGTTTCACAGATGAGTTGGAATGAGCGACGGTTGTTACCTAAATTGATCGCTTCTTCCACCAATTCAACTTTCACAGTCACGGAGGAATTATGATCAGAATTCAGATGGCTTAAGTTGGCGACAAATAACTGTAAGAGTGTTGTTGTAAGCCGAGCTAGCATGAATTTGGCGCCTAATTTTTAGAATCTTAGAACTTGTCAAATTATTATTTTCACACATTAAATAATCTGACGTAAATAACTATTCTAGGTTTACAAATTGTAATTTGCTTTAAATATTTTCGATAATTGGCCATGTGATTTAATGAACACTCACCTCATTCATTACACGTACAAGAGATTATCGACACTGTCAGACTCGGAATATTGACCGACCCACTTATCCGTTGCGTCGGCCGATGCAGTATCAAGTCGTTATTTGCTGTTTTATTTTTGACTGTCTGTCGGTTGTAAAAGGACACTATGTCGTCAGTTCTTTGTAGGGATGCTCTTTTTTTCTGAATTTAACTTCGTCTAAATGGTCTGAAAGTCAAGACTGCTGAACATCTGCCCAGGTGTAAGTGAGCACAATTTCCATTTCCAAACTTGCTCTTCGTGCCTGGTAAATTTTCTCAAATTCTGTCGCTACCAATTTAGCATGAAGTGCTATCTGCGTACTACTTCATATAAAACGAGATGGTGACTCCATTCAAATAGAACCGGAAAGGATGGCGATACTCTTGCCGGTATGAGTAATTAGGGTGCACCCGTCCTTAGGCAGGAACCTTGTGTGGTTACAAACTATGTTTTTGTATGTGTGAATGCATGAATTTATTCAAGTATTTATGCGTATGTTTTTATGTATATATGTATTTATGTGTGTATGAATATATGCATGTATGTATATTTGTCTGTTTGTATGTATGTATGCTTTTGTGTGAATGTATGGTTGTATATATGTATGCATTTGTCTGTGTATGCATGTATTTATGTATGTATGCATATATACAGTTGTATATATAAATAAAATAAAAATACAGTTGTATATGTATGTTGCATGCATACGGGTACGCATTGTATTTATGCAGGCGTGTGCATGTTTATGTATTCATGCATGCGTGTATGCATGTATGTATGTATGTATTGATGTTTACATATATGTATCTATTTATATATTGTATTCGTCATTCAATTTTGTATATCTGAGACTACGTTTCGTGCCATCGCGAGTTATCCAATGTTCTGTTGTTTGTGCTAGACCCATAGAGTATTTTATGATGTAAACGATCATTGGTTGTGTGGCCGGTGGTAACAATTATTCAAATCAAGGTTGCAATCTTGATATAAACGCCATTATATATATATATATATATATATATATATATATATATATATATATATATATACATTAAACAATATAAACTAAGCATTGTATAACGTAGAATAGGCAATTCACCATGTAGACCAGTTTCGTCTTTATTGAGGTCAGTGGTTAGTCCCAGACTCAAAAGAAGACGTGCCCATGTTCGAGCTCTGTTCGTGGATAATTCTGGACAATATTTGAAGAGTTCAAAATAAGGAGGAAACCGATCTACTGGATGAATTGCCTTTTATTGTTAGTTGACTTGGCCTAGTATTCATGATTGCGCGAGCGGTTGTAACAATTATAAAAATCAAGTTTGGAGACTAGAGACAAACTCCAGTGTCATTTTTAGTGAAATGGTCAAAATTGCAACATTATTGTCCGTCAAACGTACTGACGCATTGCAAGGTGCTATGGTCATCTTCGGAGTTCGATCATAAACCAAATAACGAGCATCACATCGCAATTTATCCGTATTGTACAGAAAATCTCCCACTCAGATTAGTCTCACATACATTGTACTTAACTGGAATGTCGACTGCACAATTTCTGTACATTCATGATCATTCTTTAAATCAAGTTTGCGAGCTTGAAGTAAACACCAATTCCATTGTATTTAACCAGTCGTCGAACAACATAACAAAACTACCGCCAGTCGCAACGCACTGACGCGCTTCGACCTCCCATGATCATCATCAGAGTACGATGGCAAACTGACTATCGAGGATCAAACCGCATTGAATAGATATGGAAATCAAAGTTAGATACGCGACTGGTGGTAGTTTTGTTATGATGTTCGATGACAGATTAAATACAATGGGATTGGTGTTCACTTCAAGCTCGCAAACTTGATTTAAAGTATTGTTTTCACGACCCGCGCAATCAATTGTTGTCTAATTGCATTCATGATCATAACATTATTGCTACTGTGCCACGTCCAAAACTGAAATTGCTGTTTGTCTCAAGTTTGCATAATTCGTTTACAGATTTGGTCATCACCCTCCGTAAATGAATGGCTTTTAATTAAATTAAATTTGCTAATATAACATAAGCTGCTATTAATAATTGGATGTCGTCATTCCAGTTTTAATAGAGATGGAAGGTACATTTATAAATTTGAATAAAATGGTCATATGTTGCGGATTGATCCTCGTTATTTAGTTTACCGTCGTGATCTGACAATTTCCATTGAAATAAAGAATGCGTAAATAAGTGTGGCTGACGCTAGTTTTTCTGTGCTTAACGTTTGATTAATAGATGCGATTGGTAATTATTTCAAGTCTGTGAACTATATTTGGATAGCTATTATTACCACCTGTGCAGTCAAAATTTATTATTTTATTAATATGCACACTTGTGGATTCTTCTATATTGCTTCATAATATGATGTAAACAAATATTCTTTAGGTAGCTTATACCTGTAGTTGAATTATGCCATATAGTGCCCTCACCTTACAAGCGCATTTGTAGCATGTAGATATAGTTGGTTTCGTTTCTCTGTTTTGTGTAGATCGTTTCCTCTATACTTAATCCACCCCGTTTTGACAAATAATCCTTATTGATTTACTGGGGTTTTCGTTGTTTTGCGATAGAAAAGCGTCAATAGTTCAAAGTCGGATAATCCGGTTAATTATGCACGTGCAGGTGTGATCTAAATCAACTAAGCTAGGCTCAGAGCCGGATCGATGTATGTATGGGTGGGTGTTTAAAACTTATGTCGGTGACTGCTATGGATTTGGCATTTTTACTCATCTGGAAATTATTAACAATATCTGTTTGAAAATAGTGCTGGTTTTTAAGGTGGAAAATGTGGATGTAGGTGATCCTATTGGTTTAATTCCTGTTTCTAGTTGTTTCTACTTGTTATTGTTATCAAGCAAAATATTTAGGCGTCACTACTCGACGCTGCTTTTTGCGCATTCTATATGGGTTTGCTTATGTATGAAAGTTGATTAGGATTAGAACATTATGCGTGTTTGTGCTCTTTTTACTATTTTTTAATCAAGAATGACGTACAAAACGATCCACTGGAACGAAATGTTGACAACAAACAGTCCATTAATAAGACACGATTGTCTGTCCAAAGTCATCATAAAAAGCCGCTAATTCGCTCTCCTGGTTCTATCTTGGTAAACAAAGCTTCACGACTAACGAGCGACTTTAAAATCGAACGGCATAAAGCCAACAGAAAGAAACAATTTCAGCCGAGAGTTGTACAAAAGAAATTGGAAGACAGTGATCTGCTGGAGTTGGCTGCAAAACTGCGCAGATCTGCACTTTGTTCTCGACATGTGAATGGGAAGGTTAAAATAAATTTCGGTAAATTGGAGGCGAATCATGCAATTGGGAATAATATTACTTCTGCTAATGATAATGCGAAAAAGGAAAAAAATGAAGTTTACGATATCCATGAAAATGAAAATGTCAATAAAAATTATGATATAACCTCGAAATTAGTAAAGAAAATAACCCGAGGGGGTCCCAAGAAATATGGTGTTTATCCTGGGGATTCGACGAAATTTGATGACAATGTGGTTTTTGAACTCACCTCAACTTCGGACGTGTCTTCCCCTGATTTGTCTATTACTAAGCGAGGCATTGTTACTCACCACCCCAATGAAAGTCAATCATTTGGTAATACAGCGACAAGCATTGCCAGTACTACTTCACCTATGTTAATCAGTACGAGTTCAACTTCTTTGTCTAAGCGTGAAAGACGCAAATATCATCTACCGCAAAAAATTTCTCAAGAGCCGGAAAAATTCTCATCCTTTGCGGTGCACCCGAATAAATTTTCCGAATATCCTATGGCTGTTGGAAGTAACGCTTTCAGTTGTTGTTCTGACAATGAGAATAGCCAAGATAATCAACTTTCAAACCGCACTGTAGCCAAAGGGAGTTTGCATAAAAGGTCAGCTGTGATCCCCAAGCGCCAGCCTCGCAACTGCGGAAATATGATAAACAGCAGGAAAAATTATCTGCAAAATTTGTCGGAGTTTGACGCTAATCCTGACAGAGATATTATTCATGTAAGTATTTATTTATGACATTGTGACTATCTCGTTATGTGTATTTTCTTATATTCAACCTTGCTACAACTGGCTCGTACTATTAATTAATCGTAAATTACCATAAACTGTGCGTTTGCCACATTCTCACTCGTGTCACGTGGCATTCAGTTTTCTGGTGGTCACACATTTATCTGGCGACCTCCTACAAATGTACTCCTGTGGACACCGATTACAAATTGCTAATGAACAGGATGATCCGTCTTAAAAAATGTAGTTTAACCCATTTACTATAATCGAGGTTGCGAACTTGATATAAACACCTGGCCCATTAAGTACATACATTTGTCGGTATAAGCTTAGAATTGTATTGTGTAGAAAGGCAATTCATCCAGTAGACAGGTTTCGTACTTATTGGGAACTCATCACGTACTGGCCAGAATTTGTCGCGGACAAGTTCGCAACCTTGATTATAGTAAATGTTATCACCGCCCGCGCAACCAATGTTCGTTTAATTATGTAATTTAAACTTACTGTATGCCTGTAGACGATCTGACGGCGCTCCGACAACCGTCTTATGCAAATTGAATTAATAACGAAAAGGTGTTGCTTTACATTTATTTACCGGAAGAAACAAACCAATCAAATTTGATTTAAAGATTTAACCAGTTAATTAGTGTTACCAGTTAAAATTATATCAAATGGCTTGTTCGGCAAATTGTTATAATGTTACAGCTTTCTATAGAGTAATGAAATATATTTTTTGCAATTTTCAATTGTATATTTAATATCTAACACCTAAATTTGCTTTAGATAAATTAATTTCTGTTTGTACTTACTTCTATTAGGTATTGTGTTGGATTTATAAGTAGTTCTGTAGTTTGATGTCTGAGCAAATTCTTATTGCAAATTAAACCAATTTAATTATTTTGTAAACATGATTAATCATTCAACTTGCTATCACTACAGAGTAGCCAATATAAATTAGTGTGAGAGCTTCTACATTTTCATTATGTTGTATCGAAAAGTGTGTTTCAATCAATTTGTTTTAAATTGGATTAATAGTGCCGAGGCTACCAGGATTAGAGAAAAGTATTGACTTTTGCCTAGATTTGCGACAAAATAGATGTTATTTTTAGAATTCTTGCAATCTAGCTTAGTAAAGGTTCAAACTTTCAAGCATAGAAACGCCGAACGTAATTGAATTTGCTTACTAGTTGAATTCCATTACTGTCAAAATTAAGAATATGTTTGTGCGTCGCTCAAACTACACTATGGCGCCTAAATAGTAATTTGTACTACACAGAACACATTCATATTCATTTAATGGAATGTAGGCGTGTAAGTTGTTGATTGCTTAATTGGTTTGAGTGCTTATCTGTACTATTGTCGTTATTGGCTATCAAGACAGTTGGCTCTGGGATTTCATTGAAGTCTATATCGTCTATACAACAGAAATTGTGTATGATAGATATCAAGACATATTGAGTAAGAGAGGTAGAATCGAAAATAGTTATGTTTTTGTGAATGACTCAGCAGGCATGACGACAAGTTGATCTTGTACGGTGACCAATGTGGTGTGGAATTAATATTTTTAGAAAATTATAGTTCGCTAATTCTCAGTGAGCCTAATTAATTTTAATTTTTCTTCTTTTCTTGCATGGCCTTCCACCGAAAACTTGTGGACACTATCTGTCTGGCCTATTTTTATTTAATGCAGCAGTGGCTAAATTTACCTTCAAGAACCAAACCTGGCTTCCGCGTCTGAAACGGTTGTTCTCATTTCGTTACTACGTTTTTAGAAGCAGGTGTTTACTGCACAGTAAAACCGGATGCGAGGCTTCATGTGATATTTGATCATTGTATTCCTATGACTTGATTAATGGTACATAGGGCCATAACACGATTTCAAGAGCACTAAAATAAAGCAGATTAGCATAGAAGTTCCATCACATTTTTGCAATTATGTGGTCGATATAGTCTGTAGATGTCTCGGTAACACTTGGAGTAATTATAAATACTGTTTTATTTGAGACAAGGAGCTCTTTAGAGCCATTTACATCACACATTATCGTCAATCCCATATTGTCAGAAGCGAAACGCCTAGTAATTGGCCGTGATAGCCCATTTCCTTCTCGAGTCCAAGATTGGACTGAACTAGCCTTGGCTGCTTCCGACCAAAGAATTTTACCTTTGGCTCTGCGTGGTACTATAGGGATCGACTTATTTCGAAATGTAAATATGTATAATTTTTCTGCAGCTGTTGTTGGAGAAATTTGCAAACTATTCTACAATTGCGTTTGAATTTTATTGTCTTAAGTCCAAGATATTAGGGTATAATATACCCTCGGTTCTCCCTTATATTGCTGAGAATTAGATGGTTAGCTATAAATTCCAGTGTCGAGACAGTTTTGTAAATCGAAACATTTATTCAGTGCAATTTTCGTTTCTGTTAGCGAGGTGTTGAGAGGCAATACTCAGAAGGAAAATTTACGCACCGATCAGCTATGTTTTACTAGTTTTCAATGAATTATCACCATCGCATCTATTTAAAAGCGCCAGTTCACACTTGTTGGATCACTTTATTAGAAGGCTACTTACGCATTCTGATCGCCAGGCTACTCGGACAACTACAATCGCAGACCAGCAGTCTCGTGACCAGACAATACTATTAATCTTGATACGGATCACCGTCACACTGCGCCTTACATTAACTAGCCATGTGATATTTGAATGGGATAGAATCTACAGAATTCTAGCGCCAAATAGGATTCAGTGGACAGGTCAAGTAAATTACGTTTATTCACATTCACACTTCTTGAGTCCATTGTGTGGGTGACCTAGATATCTTTTTATGCATGTGGATTCAAACTTTCTTACTTACATTATTTTAGCTAAATCCAATAACAAGTATTTACAGGCTCGGTATATATATTATAAACAGTGAGTTGGATTGGAATTCGCATTATCGAAGACTTTATAGGAAGTTAGCTCTGCTACTGCTGGTATAAAAATTCGTATAGGAGATTGTACCGTCCAATTTTCCCATGCTCCTCACCCAAGTTTATAGTGGGTTAAGGGCGCAATACCGGCTCCTAATGATGAGTCGCCAGTAAGCACGAAATGAATGTACACGAGATTTTTACTTTTCGTCCATGCTGTCTTTGGTTTATCCTTCTGGTCATAATTGAACTAATTTGTTATCAGGTGCGCAACACCTACTACATAATTGCATGTAGTCTAGTTCTCCGCCACAAACAATATCTAACTGCTTTACTGTTTTTGTTTGCACAAATGTGGATAGTCCTGTCATAGCAATACTTTTCGTATAGGAAAGCAATTTTGCGTACATTGTGTTTCATTAAAATTGGAAAGGGCTTTGTTTGAATTTCACATTTAGCTAGCTTAACTAACTACGTATTCTGTTGCAAAAATAATTTTTTTGCAGACGCTGGATCATTATTTATTTCGGTGTACGTGAATTCAGTCGTTTGCTACATCGGACTAAATACAGTTGATTTTAGGTGAAATTATAGTTGTGGAGAACGTTGGATACAGATTGTTTAGGGATTTTGTCCATGGCGCTCGATAGGGAATGTTTGATCTTATATGTATGAGACCAAAACTAAGCCGGCTGCAAATAACTGAAATTAAATACTTAGTGCAGACATTTTAACCTTTCCTTATCTCATTGCCTTTATATTGAAACTGAAACTATACTTGATCCTTATCTATCGTACAAAAACCCACGACAAATATTATGGCATTATTTTGATTTTACTTGTATAAAAAATAATTTGGAATTTCGTTATTAATAAAAATTTTGCGCTCAACCTCAAACGTAGCCTTCAATCGGTCAGAGGATAAAAGATGTAATGCTCTATTGCTCAAAAAGCTAACTTGAATTGACTTTGCTTCGTAAGGTACTATCTGTTGTGCGTAGACATTTTGGTGTCCACGTTTTCTCATCGACGGCATATCTGAGGAACAAGCCGTCAGGCCAAAGTTTATAAATTTTCTTTTCATTTTGTCTATTTTAAATTTTGAAGCAAATTGCATGATTTTGTTTATTAAATTTGCTCAGCAGTGCATCAACTGGCATAAGACAGTATTTTGATTCTCCCAATAGCGCGAACTTCCACGTAAAATCAGCCAAACAGTTTATTTTGTTGATCCCCCTACGGGTCAGAACAATTATTAACTAAATCGAGACATCACAGATAGGCGTGTATATCAGTCCGTTTGGTTTGCTTATACTCATTCCATAAATGTAAATTTATATTAGACTACATATAGGTGTGCATAGATTGTAATGTGTGAGTGGATATGTATATTTTCGTGGAGAATAGGTATTAAGGTCGGATATTGGAGCAGACAAAAAACGATGCTTTAGGAAGTATAATAAATGTAAATATATCTGTCTTGAATGAGGATATCACATTTGCTACAAGTTGATCTTTTTGGTAAGTATGATGTCAACCCTGATGATGGGACCGGAAATGAAGTTCCGAAAATTTTTTAAAAAAATCGTAAAAGACAGGTTCATGAACAATTTCAGAAAAACGAAATATGTACGGCTTCAGACTGACGGGACAAGTGAGATCCAATTAATCAAGCGCCAAAACAACCTGTGCACCTGAAAATGTAAAGGAATCAAGATTTTACCGACCTACGAATGCTATCAATTATCCCGCAACAGCTAGTTGCGTATTAAATATATTAATAATAATATTAATATATAATATAATTACTCTTAACTTCTTCCAAGAAATGTGTTTTAGATACAATGAATTTTTAATTTGTGTTTTCGTTTTAGTTGCTATCACTTAAAATTATTTATAATTTCGTAAAGTAAATCAAACTAAATATTGTTACGAGGAGAGTGTGAAACTTGGAAACGTCCAATAATTTGCACAAATCATTTGCAATTCAGACTAAACATTCGTAAATGCTCTCTCTGCTTGCATAAATAGTTCTGGAGTTTATTGATCCACATTTTCTATCCGACTTCTCTCCAAATTCCAAAGTTCTGTTTCGGTTTACTTTTCAAAATAAGTAAATGTGCTTATTTGTGGCTACTTGAGAAGAAATTGAGAATGCTATTTTTATTTAACCCGACTTAAGTTATTTTTAATTTTGCTCATCGGAAATGTATTGTAGTTAATTATGTTCATCGTTTATAACCAATTCTATGCTAGATATGAGACAATAAAGTCTTCAATCTCAAATACTGATGTATTACTTTGTTTTCACTGTCTCTCTGTTAGTTAACTTGGGTATAGATTATACTCTGCACAACCGCGTTTTAAGCTTTTTTGAATAACATGTTATTAAATTCAACACCAACTAGATAGTCAGATGAAGTCAAGTTCGGAATTAATTTTGCTTCGTCTTCTTCTTCATCATCATCATCATCATCATCATCATATTATTATTATTATTATTATTATTAATATTATTATTATTATTATTATTATTATTATTATTATTATTATTATTATTATTATTATTATTATTATTTATTTATTTATTTCTTCAAGTCAAGTGTGCGAGCTTCAAATAAGTAAAAATCTCATTATATATATATATTAAGCGTTTTATGATGCAGCAAAGAAATTATTTGTTTGTAATTATTATTGTTTTTTTGTAGACTAACGACAAATCATTTCTTCATTCCAATGAAGTGAGTGCACTACTGTCCGGTCGTTCTTCCCCGAGCACATTTCTTACTAAAATAATTTCACAACCGACTGTATCCACGCATGAAACAGCTTATGATATTTTGCAAGAGGCTCCTAACAGTTCACCAAGCATATCCGTTGATATACTATCGCTGAGTGCGCATGTTCAAGAAGACAGCTGTTTCACGGACGAGAATTCAGCACATTGTATCGCTAAGCAAAGTGAAGTATTCCAATCAGCTACGGATGTAGCTAACAACTGCAGCCGCCTTTACATTGGAGGTGACAAAAATGTATACACTGGCTATGATTGTCGTGTGGATGAAATGCACCAACAAATTTCCAACGACTCTGTAGCCTCTCTTGCTCTTCTCGAAGAATCCAAAAATTTGGATGTTCGATCACCATTGTTAATTCCAGCAGAGCAGAGTGATATGGTAACTTATCTGGATTGGGTCAACACAGAACGTTCCCGCACTAGAGACTCTGAGCCGTCACCATTTTCCTTAAACCATAAGAATTCTCTTTTTCCAGCGATTAGCAGTTCGCTTGGTTTCGACTTACATGTACAACAGCACTTCATGGCCCCCTTCGTTAATGGTGGGGCTGATTTGGATTCATTTATTCAACAACTACCTGCCTATGAAGTAGTTGTCGGCACTGATGGGGACGAAGATGTTTCTTTGGAAAATGAGAAGGCCGTGTTCAGCTTATTACACGATCGTGATCAACCGGTTTGTCGTTAAATTATTCAAATATCGGGAATATATATTTATTTGGCAACTTTCTTATATTTTTAATCAAGAATATTCAACGCGTCAATAATGAGGACCAATTCGACGCGTATGTGTATTCCTTCTGGCAACTATTTGTTGTTCATTTCAATCATAACTGGCCAAGTACGTCAGGTATCTTTGCCAAAACACTTTATTAGAAAGTCTTTTACATTCACTACTCATGGAGCTATTAGAAATATTACGGCATATCACCGAAAGCGTAAGATTAATAAAGCGATCTCGGCAAGATTTATAGCGCAAGGCATGATTATTTATGCCTTAAAGCCGCAGACGTCTACTGAGCTAAATGTGCGAATACCTAGATATTTATTGGTATAGATTATCGTGATTGTATTTGGTAGATACACTTAGAAATCATACTGGTTAATTCTTATTGGCTGCGAGACTTGTGCAACTGTATCTAGCCGTTCATATATATATATATATATATATATATATATATATATATATATATATATATATATATATATATATATAAAAGATATGTTTCGCCTAATTAATTGATAAAATGAAAATTTTATATCAGTTTTAGCATTGATGAGATATAATAAAACTTAATTTGTTCATGATTGCAGTGCGATTGATATTATGTCCATATAATAATATGTTAAACGTGAAAGTATTTAAAAAGGTTTTAAGTGGTCGAAAAATAGAAGGCGTACGTTTAGAAGGTGGATTACATCAGAAATGCGATTTTCGTATTATGTAACAACATTCTATTTTCTATTTCACTTCTTTAAATCAAGTTTGCGAGCTTGAAGTAAACACCAATCCCATTGTATTTAATCAGTCGTCGAACAACATAACAAAACTACCGCCAGCCGCAACGCAATGTTGTTCGACGACTGGTTAGATACAATGGGATTGGTGTTTACTTCAAGCACGCAAACTTGATTTAAAGAATTGTTACCACCACCCGCGCAATCAATTATTGTTAAATTCTATTTCACTTGTTTGTTTTCCTCTATGTTATTCATTATAATCTAAACTGTCAGATTTGTATCAAAACATAATTTCTGCTATATGGTTACAGTAATAACCAAAGATTTCATCCTTTTTTCGAATAAAAATAGCCATCTAAATATTGTTAAATCGATTGAAGAGCACGCCGATAAACTTACGAACGTCGAATGTCTGCGATTTGCGTTAGTGGGTTGTCGCTGTGCACTATCAGTTTCGCAAAGATCCGATTGGTCCCCATTTCCAAGTACGCGTCGAGTTTGTCTTATTGGCTGGGTGCGGATTCGTCCATTTCTTCCGAAGGCTTCAACATCGTTCATACTAACCATTGGAAATGAGGTACGGTCTAATCTTCGTTGACTGCCTGCTTTTGTGAGAATTGTTCGGTGTGTGTGTGTGTGATTAGAGGCCTGAGGATGGTACGCGAAATATCGAACCGAAACTAGCCAGTCAACGAAGATTAGATCGTACCTCATTTCCAGTGGTTAATATGAACGATGTTGAAGCCTTCAGAAGAAAGGGACGAATCCGAATCCGCCGATAAGAAAATCTCGACGCGTACTTGGAAATGGGCATCAATCGGGTCTTTGCGAAATTAATAGTGTAACGTGGCAATCCGCGAACGCAAATCGCGGAGATTCAACATTTGAAGCTCGCACTGCGCAACCATTCAAGAAGTATCTGTCAAACTGAAACTCCAATATTCAAATAGCAGTCTCACATGCCTACAAGTAATTCAAATTCAAATTAAAGCTGAGAAGCAGCCATAATTCCTTAAACAAAATTTGAGAGGTGATATGAGCACAGATCTCATAGTATTTAATTTGTCGTACTAACATGTTTCGACCTTCCATGATGACAGTAAACTTACTAGCAAGGATCACATTGCAAATATTCAAGCAGAGCGACTCTCACCTATTGTAGTCTAGTATAAATTGAACTTCACTGGAAATTTTGTTTTTGGCACAAATGATATTCGTAGGCTGCGAATGATTATATATATATATATATATATATATATATATATATATATATATGCATTGTATGTTAAAGTTAAATTAATTTATGAATAATCTTGCTGTGATCTTAACAATTTAATTTACCTTTAGCTCAACTGCACAGAAAATTAGATTACATTTGCTATAATCAAGGTTGTGAACTTGATATAAACACCTGACCCATTAAGTACTTACATTTCAACAGTATAAACCAAGAATTGTATAGTGTAGAAAAGGCAATTCATTCAGTAGACCGGTTTCGTCCTTATTGGGAACTCATCCCGTACTGGTCAGAATTTGCCGCGGACAGGGCTCGAACCTGGTCACCTCTGTTAAGGAATCTGGTGCTCTAACCACTGAGCCACCCTGCCGCAAACTACACACATTTTTCAGTCATATACTAACTAATGTAACTCGGTTAGTTGTTTTCCCTTTTAGGTGGAGCTCATATGGCATCCATGTAGACACACATTTCCAACTAACCATCCTTAAATTCCATGTTGAGTATGCATGATATTTTTAATGAATGGATGAAAAATCGAGGAGGTTGTATTATGTATGTCACATGAGGGGACGGGGAGCTATTAACTTTGTCTATTTATGTCACTTGATTTCTTATTATATGATATCTGGTTATCCGTTTAGTGTCAGCTGGTTGCCTATGTAGGTTAGGCATACCGTCTGTTTGAGAAAAGTGTGCACAAGTGTTTCTCGTGCATATGGTCCTGTTTTTTTGTTTATTTTGGTTCTGTATTGTCCGTAATAGTGTATTTTATGGTGATTGTACAGTTTCATTTTCTGGCTAAATCCCTAGACTTTTCTTGCTTCGCGACACATCTGTTTTTCGCCTGTTCCCTTGTTCATCTGACTTTGTTGTTACTTCTCTTGTTGGTAATGTCACATCCGGTGAACGTTTTACAGATTCTGCTTTCTTTTATGTGCGGCAAGTCAATCACTATATTGTGCTAAAGGAAATTTTGGACTTTAAGCAGGGATTTTGCTTTTTGATAAACAATGCTTCATAAATGACTATTTATGAGAAGGAAAACTCCGAATACAAAGCGTCACTAGAAATGGGCGACCTAGTGTTCTTTTAAAGTCCACATATAACCATGAACAAAACAGAATAGCAATGATTACATTCTGCATCAGCCATCGCGCATTATAAAAAGGGTTGCCTTATCTGCTGAGCCGTGCAGGGTGGATGAGCTAAATCGGGCTACTGCAGGCAACTTTATCTCCGAATCTGCCTCCTTTCCTTTCCCTTCCTCGTCTAAATCTAACAATAACGCCGTTTTTCATACTATGAATCTGGATGGTGTAGATCATATCATTGAGCCCAATATCAGGTTTCTAAATATCGAAAATAATTCAAATAGACAATCATTCATTAAACCAAGGTTAGGTTTTAACATAGGCGCCTTTAATGTGCAAATATTAAAAAAACTTGTCCAACAAGAATCTCTTGCATGTACGATGGATAAATTAGAAATCTACGTATGTTTCGTATCTGAAACCAGAATACAGGAACCTACGTGCATTACAGAACTGGTTGCACCAGCCCTATCTATGCATTATTGCCTTCGAACATCTGGTTCCACGGCGTTCTCTCAAGCCGGTAAATGGAGCGTTGGTATTATCCTTAGCACACGAGCTAAAGCTTGCTTTATTGAATGGATCCCTTTAAGTAGTGGACTATGTGCGGCACATTTAAATAAATCCACTAAAATCAATGAAAAACCCATTATCAACGTTGCCTCTTCGTTGTATCTGCCTATGATCCGATCGATTTTAGTACAAACGAAAGCAAGGACGCTTTTTACTCCGAAATACTAACTAGAGCACGAAGTTCAAACATAATCTTGGTTATGGGTGACATGAATTCTCAAGTCGAGCGCTTAAGAAATGCAGAATTTCATTTAGGTGGAAGATACACTTTAAGCTCGACGCGCAACGATAATGGCGAACGGCTTTTGGATAGCTGCGCGGAACATAGATTATATTTAAGTAGTACAAACTTCAGAAGAAGTGTTAGACGTTGCGCTACATGACATCCTCCAGCACCCAGACATCGGTGGACACAAATAAATAATGTAACAATTAGTTATAGATGGTTGCATCCAGGATTGTCGCTCTTTTTGGAACACTTATGTCGACTTATCCGTTTTAGATTTGCTCTAAAAATTTTCCGGAAAATAAATAATAATAAACACAAAAATGGTGTAGGCAAACTCGAACAACCGTCCTTCCGACAAAAAATATGAAGAAATTCGAGGGTCTAAACTAACTGGTTTTGATGGCGAAAATCCGAATTTAATTTGGTCCAAGATAAGTTCCATTATGCGCAATGCAGGTACTATTGTATGTGGCATTGCAGGCCCGCGTAGAAATAATCATTAGCTCTTTGTAAAATCTATGGAGATATTCGAAGCAAGGCGAGAAATTCCACCTGGCTCAGCTCATAATAACTCTCGTTCCAATATAAGACGCCAATTTATGCGCAGTCTAAAAGTCGATCTCGAACGCTTTTGAACCAGATAGACTGAAAAAATGGAAGAAGCGTTCGCGTCAGGTAATAGTTGTTGTTTGTTCTACCTTGTTCGCGCAACAGGCCCGAGAAAGTTAAAAGTTAGTGAAACTATAAATGATATTAACAGCCATTTAATAACTGACAAAGTATGGCGTCTTGATCGGTGGGCTGAACGCTTCAAAGATTAATTTTCTTGGGTACCAACATCAATTCCGATTCCCGATAGTACGCTTGCATCAACAATATATATATATATATATATATATATATATATATATATATATATATATATATATATATATATATATATATTGGAATGTGAGCCGTAATAAAATCCATAGTACCTCTTCCATGTGCAAAAAGGAAAAGAAATTTTTGCAGATACAAGGACCGTATCTTTCTCATATTCTTCTCAAGTATCTTCAAATGTACATCTCTTTCAATTTATGTATAAAGAGATGTTCATTTGTTGATACTTGAGAAGAATATGAGGAAGAAACAATTCTTGTATCTGATAAAATTTCATTTTCTTTTTGAATGAATATATATATATATATATAGAGAGAGAGAGAGAGAGAGAAAGACAGAGAAATATAGAACAAGAGCCAGAGTAATTTACGCCAAGCCTTCATATACCAATATTAACTTAAAAGAAAAGCTTATTTAGATCTTTATTAGGTGGAATCACTCATTCCATATAGGTGTGGGGCAGGTAAAATTGTGTAGGAAATGGAATAGAATGGAGTTTAACCTAGGCATAAAGAGAAAACACCAATCAAATATATGCAAGTATGTATTAGGTGTTGTGAACCTGGTAACAAATTAGTTCAGTTGTGACCAGAAGGATAAACCAAAGGCAGCATGAACGGAAAGTATAATCTCATGCAAATTCGTTTCGTGCTTACTGGCGAATTTGCATGAGATTATACTTTCCGTTCATGCTGCCTTTGGTTTATCCTTCTGGTCACAACAGAACTAATTTGTTACTAGGTTCACAACACCTAATACATACTTGCATATATATTAGCTCTTCGCAACAAACAGTATTTAACTGTAATAAATCAAATATATACATTTGAAACTATAACCAGGCGGAATCCTAAGAAAGTTCTAGGCCTCCTAATTTTGTTTCCTATTCCACAATTCATTGTCGGGGCATCTTACTCGGATTTATTGGTAACTCTGATTCATCCGATCCACGTTTTGTGCAAGTTGAAAAGGCTTCATTAAATATGGGCATAATGATATTCATGGTGTCCATTCCAGATTTTATGCCAATTGATTCTCTAATTAATCTGGTCAATCTATTCGGAGAATATAACGCAATGCGTTTACAGTCTTTCCAGTCTATCTGATGGCACGTATCCATTAAATGTCTGGCACAAAATGATATTCGAATTTGCCAATATTTGTATGCCATTTTATGTTCCCTTCTGCGCACCTTTATCAGGAGCATGGTTTTGTAATCTTTGTGGTGTATATCATAAACTTAAGTTGTCTTGAGAGGTTCTATTGATTCCCTCTGGTTCGATAGCCTATCGCCTATTTGTAGCGGTTGCCTTAATACTTAAATGAACATTAGCTGCGCTTGCGTCTGCTTGTCGTAATTTTGTCGACCTGTGTATGATGGCCTATTATCGTCCCATCTGCATGATATACGGTACTATTCCTTGTGACAAGTTGTCGACTATCGTGCTGTGAAATTAAGTTAATCACGACTAGCTTAAGGTTAAATTGAAGAGTCCCATGCTGTTGTCAGGGCTACTTTTTGCCATGGTCAACCTTTCTACAATTCCGTTACCTGAACACGACCTAATTTGAGCTAAAAATGACAGGTAATCAACAAGATCTCCGATTTCTGCTCAAGAAATTACGCAAAATTGGTGTACCTTAGAAGAATTTCTTTCATTAGCAGAATAGTTTATAAATAGCGCTTACTCGTTTGAGATTCCCAGAACTGGGTTGCCTACGCGGAACATAGCATATTATTAGCTCGCAGGTTGAGTAAGGCTTTTGCTGCAACTCTGGTTATTAACTATTCCTAGTAAGGATATGTGATTTGTATTCAGCATCATCCTATATATTAATCGACTGTCACCCAAGGCTAATTGGCACCATCGTCACAGTGGTATGTATAAATTCCTTTTCTCTTAGATGGTTTGTCTCTCTAGGCAGACGAGCCACATTTGCTCAGACTATAAGTCCTTTTAAGGTGCCATAAAATGCGATCACCCTTTTTTGTGCTTGCATTCTTAACGCGTGCAGGCAAAGAGATAGACTTCGATATTCAGAGAGATGTGCAGGCGCTTGCCATTCTTGTTTTTACCGTGCCAGCTGATCAACCAAGACAGAACTATACGAAGAAGGCAGTTTTAAGGCATTGCTTTAAATGAGCAGAAATAATATAATTTGGAAGTGAAAACAACATTTCAATATGATCACTACTTGTTTTAGATTTTGGCACAGCATCAGCCTGAACGCTAGAAATGAGCAACGATTAATTCATTAAAAACTTCTATTTCAGTTTGTGTGTGTGCGTGTGTATGGGGGCTTGTTTTTCCTAGTATTAATGTTGGAAGTTTTTCACTCTTCTTTTTTATATGATTAAACGAACACTAGTTGCGCAGGCGCTGATAAGAATTATTTAAATCAAGTTTGCCATCTTGATTAAAAAACCAGCCCCGTTATATACACACGTCTGTCAGTATAAACTAAGCATTGTACAATGTAGAAAAGGCAATTCATCCAGTAGGCCGGTTTTGTCCTTATTGAGTAGTCTTCACGAACTGTCTGCGGCAAGTTCTGATAAATATGTAAATGGTTATCAATAAGAACGAAGCAGGTCAACCAGATGAATTGCCTTTTCTACGGTACTTAGTTCGTACTGAAAACTATGTATATAATGGTACTGGTTTTTATATCAAGATCATAGCCTTGATATTAATAATTATTTTTTATATGACGGTCAAAATTTTATGAAAGTAATAGGAAATTCTCGCATCGTTCGTGGTCCGTTGATTTTCCTGTGTGCAGAATAAGTACATTTCTGGAGGATTGAAATGAAATTTTCTTGTCACACATTTGAAACGATACGGAAAATTGCCGTATTTACGAAAACTATAATCTAAAGTCAATGATGAAATAGATAGCTAATTAAACATTCCTAACTTATTATTTTTACTAACATCATTATTTCAGCCCGATGGCTATGATGAAATAATATCTGAAGTTACTGTCTACACTTCGGATAATCTGAACCAAATAGAGGATTCTACTGCGAAAAAAATATATACACCTGTTTGTCTAAGTAATGGGCCTGCGTCAGACGTTGGACGTAACAGCTCGCTATACAATTGTCCCACTGTGACTGCACACGAGTTTAATTAGAAATATAATATCGGTAAGCTTGTTAATTGGATTTGCAATGCGCTTTATGCATTCTGTTTGAAGATAACATATTTTATGGTTTTTTAATGCATGCACATGTGTGCATATATATTTATTTACACATGCATATATAAATTCAGCATTCTCTTATTTTTTATTAATACGTGTATCAATGTGCACGCAGACATGTATTTGTATGCATAAGTATAGTGTACGTATGTATTACATATGTATGTATTTGTTTATATGTGTATGTATGTATGTTTGGATGTATGTGTATCTCTATGTATCAGTGCATGTATTTATACGTGTATATATGTATATGCGCATGCATGTATGTGTATGTATGATTTAATGCTTGTAAAAATATGCATTGTATGATTCTCTGTATGTATGTATGTATTTATGTATGTATGTATGTATGTATGTATGTATGTATGTATGTTTGTTTGTATGTATGTATGTATGTATGTATGTATGCACGTATGTATGTATGCACGTATGTATGTATGCACGTATGTATGTATGTATGTATGTATGTATGTATGTATGTATGTATGTATGTATGTATGTATGTATGTATGTATGTATGCATGTATGTATGTATGTATGAATGTATGTATGTATGTATGTATGTATGCATGTATGCATGTATGTATGTATGTTTGTTTGTATGTATGTATGTATGTATGTATGTATGTATGCATGTATGTATGTATGTATGTATGCATGTATGCATGTATGCATGTATGCATGTATGTATGCATGTATGTATGCATGTATGTATGTATGTATGTATGTATGTATGTATGTATGTATGTATGTATGTATGCATGTATGTATGTATGTATGTATGCATGTATGTATGTATGTATGTATGTATGTATGCATGTATGTATGTATGCATGTATGTATGTATGTATGTATGTATGTATGTATGTATGCATGTATGTATGTATGTATGTATGTATGTATGTATGTATGTATGTATGTATGTATGTATGTATGTATGTATGTATGCATGTATGTATGTATGCATGTATGTATGTATGTATGTATGTTTGTATGTATGTATGTATGTATGTGTGTGCGCGTGTATACGATGACATATATATATATATATATATATATAGAATGTATGCATGCTTTATATATATATATAACTTATATAATTCCCAAGAAACTCCATGAATATCAATGGAGCCGGCTTATCCTCAAGGAGTCAGCCGCAGTAAACAGTAAACATAAACATATATATATATATATATATATATATATATATATATATATATATATATATATATATATGAATATATATATATTTATATATATATATATATGTTTCTGTTTGTGTATTTTTTGTGTGTACTTATGTGATTGTATATATATATATGTCTATTTGCGGGAAATTAGGTATGATTTTAGAAATCTAACTATGGATGTATATTTGTGCTTGTAATCAGAAATATACTCGAATGACATTCTGTTAACACTTTAGATTTTAAGTGGTAGTACTGTGGCATTGTATTAGCTCTGCTTTCTCTGTTTACTCATTTCATTTATTCTGGTTTTTCAGAGCACACTGGGGTGTCAACTTGTTCGTTGACTCAAGGTAGATTTGCTATGTTGTTCGACGACTGGTTAAATACAATGAGATTGGTATTTACTTCAAGCTCGCAAACTTGATTTGAAGAATTGTTCGGTGTCTTGTTCGTTTATTCAGTCCTTCAGACTAATGCTGTGCAAGTGACACAATAGTAAACCAGTCAGTGTTTGAATTTTTATGCGCGTGAGGGTCAATAAATTTTGTCGTTTTTGTTGAGCCATGTGCTCGTTTCTAGAATTTGTCACTAACCTGTTATAATTTTTAACTTGTTTGGGAACAGGTGCACCGCTGTTTTTCACTCTTTAAAATGACAATTATATATATGCTGTAGCGTTAAGAAAAATTCAGATAATGCGAGAGAAGGACCAGGATATATAATTTATTTACCTTACGCACGTGTGATTGGCTTGCAGATGTTAAAACCTAGTTCGGTTATGTAGAAAATTCATTTTGATATAACGTATTCTGTAAGAGTAAGAATCCATTTGGTTAAATAATCATTGATGGCACGGGTGGTGTTAACCATTTTTAAAGCAAGTTTGCGGGCTTGAAGTAAACACCAATTCAATTGTTTATATTCAGTCATCGAACAACATAGCAAAAATACAGTGACAAGTACGTTTCTTAAATTGGATTTGACCATAGTGATATGTGCAGAAGCCTAGGTTGCCTCATTTATCTGAGTTACCTAGATTAATATATCTCCATGATAATATGTAATATTAGAATAACATACTTAAAACTGTAATGAATTGAATTGAGCCTTCTCGGGGCAAATTACTGTGATAAAGGATATTCCGGTTATAAAATGTCTAGAAATGATAAACCGGATATACCTACTAGATATGCATATGCACACAGGTGGCACGCAACTATCTAGTGAAAGATATGATTTGAATGATTGGTGCGCAGTGCGATCTTCCTGGGTATGTGTAACTAGAGGCCTGAGGATGGTTTGGGAAAGAAGAAATCGAAACCTCGCTAGTCAACGAAGATTGGGTCGTACCGCATTTAAAGTTAATAGTTTGAACGATGTTAATGCCTTTCAAAGAAAGGAACGAATCCGCATCCAACCAAAAAACGATGACAACATCGATACGTACTTTAAAATGGGGATCAATCAAATCATTGCGAAAATGACAGTGCAAAGCAACAACCCGTAAACGCAAATCGTGGACGGTCAACATATCCAGTGAAAGGTCAGCCTGAGGTATAAATGTTATGGCTAAATAATTATCACGTTTGCTTCATTATTTTGCTTTTATAAACTTGAGATGATGGGTGAACTGAAGTAAGCGGACGACAACGGCCGCCGAAATACCTTCAAGAAACAAAGCAACTGGAATTCAGCCTGTGTTTGTCAAAACGCAGATCAAGTAAAATTGAAAGGTAACCAACTTAGTACGGTAATTCAGGATTTAAACTTAGGCGGATAAACTAAGTATTGTATAGTGTAGAAAAGACAATTCATCCAGTAGACCGGTTTCGTCCTTATTGGGAACTCATCATGTACTGGCCAGAATTTGCCGCGGACAGGACTCGAACCTGGGCACGTCTGCTTCGGAATCTGGTGCTCTAACCAATGAGCCATCCTGCCGCACACTACACTGCACACAATTTTCAGTTATATACTAACTAATGTAACTTGGTTAGTCTATTTTTTCCTTTAGGTGGAGCTCATATGGCATCCATTTAGACCCAAAGTTCCAACTAACCATCCCCAATCTGTCATTACTGAACAGACACCACACTACATGGGGAAGTGGTATTGAAATGAGCATTTATATAATTAAACGAACATTGGTTGCGCGGGTGGTGATAACAATTATTATAATCAAGGTTGCGGTCTTGATATAAACACCTGACCCATTAATTACTTACATATGTCAGTATAAACTAAGAATTGTATAGTGTAGAAAAGGCAATTCATCCAGTAGACCGGTTTCGTCCTTATCGAGTGTTTTGTCCACCTATGTTGGATGGTCCACGTACTTGTATGTCTTCCGTGTTTATTATTAGCGTATCGTCTAGACGAGCCTTAATTATGCCTAATTCTGCAGTTAAATTATTCATTTGAGAAGTCAATGCCTGAATCAACGTTTCCAACCCATCAGAAGACATATTAAATGTACCACAAATGCTTTATTTTTACTCAATTATATATAGAATTTTGCTCGCACAACGAGCATCGATTTAATAAAACAAATTTACACATTAATTAATTTATGTTCACTTCAGCTCGAAGTCTGCTTTTCTCATTGGGCTGACTGCTTCATTCTTATACGGGCGCTTCTGCGAGGAATTTCTGTTGAAATAATGTCTGCCCTAGATAAGACCCTTTGTTCATTATTTGTCTTAAAGGTGGCCATTGCCACATCTTCCCCCCTCAGGAATCGGCTTTCGCACTCTGCTTAAACGATCCAGTGCAACAGCTCGTGGTCCATCGGGCAGGCTAACAAAAACAGTATTGTGCTCTGCGTCCACCCTCTCCACGCGATACGGCCCATCATTGACAGCCTGCAGTGCCATGGGCTCGACCTTCGCTACCATGACATAGTCGCCGACCTTTAGGCGAGTGCGTGTCAGTTGCCTTGCATAGCCTTGTCGCTGTGTGGCGCCTACATATTCAGTTAACTGTTTTAGTCGTTCCTGAATATCCGCTATGGTGCAGCGCTCATGGGATCCTTGGATTACCGGTTCACCTGGCAGTCTTATGTGTCCTCCATAGACCATGGTCGTTGGAGCGAATCCTGTAGCTGTTGAGACAGTAAAGCGCATGGCCCGCTCGACCAAATGTAATTTGTCTCTCCACGTTCCCGGGCTCTCGTGGCACCAACATCGCAGTACCTCTTTCATCGTCCTATGTGCGCGCTCAGCTGTCGCATTGGTTTGCGGGTGATAAGTGGCTGTGCGGGAATGCTTTATGTCAAGGTCTTTGCACCACTGATTAAATTCTTTCGACTCAAACTGTGCGCCTTGATCGGTAACAATAACTTGTGGTGCACCGAATCGACTGAGCCATCGCTCTTCTAAGCACGTTATAATCTTTTCTGTTGTGATCTTCTTCAGTGGTACAAACTCGACCCATCGGGTAAACTTATCGACCATGGAAAACACATAGGACACGCCGCCGCGAGCTACCGGCAGTGGACCTACCAGGTCGATATGCAGAAACTCGTTCCGTGCAGTGGCATTGAAAGCAATCGGAGTGACTTTTTCTCGTTTTTGTGGTTTACAACGTTGGCATGTAGTGCACTGTTGACAATAGCTACGAATTTCTTTGGACATGCCAGGCCAATACAATCGTGACTGCAATGTCTCAATGAGCCGCCCAGCGCCGGGATGTCCTAACGTTTCATGCCAAAAGGCCATTAATTCTGTTCTTATAGATTCTGGCACAAACCATTGCACTGTCTGTCCTTCTTTCCGCACCAACAGGCCGTTCTGTAGACTCAACGTTTTATATGGTGCAAACACCACTGTGCCGTTTTTAATTGATTGACTATTTCCTGACATGTAACATCTCTAGTAACAAATTAGTTCAGTTGTGACCAGAAGGATAAACCAAAGGCAGCATGAACGGAAAGTATAATCTCATGCACATTCGTTTCGTGCTTACTGGCGACTCATCAGTAGGAGCCGGTATTACGCCCTTTAACCACTATATATTTGGTAGAAGAATGTGGAATAATAGGACGGTACAATCTCCTAGACGAATGTGTAAACCTGTAATAGTGAAGCTAACATAATCTAAAGTCAACGACAATACGACTTCAATGCTAACTCACACTATATAATATATATACCGAGTCTGTAAAGGATACTAACACTATGGCTATTGTGTTAGTAACTGATACCTTTTTTGAAATCGATGAGTACCGGATACTAACACTATGGTTTCCGAGTCGGTACATGATACCAACCTGATGGATATAAATTTATGCTAAAGTTCACCCAAATTGAGAATTACAAAAATTTCCGAACACCTGTTACTCCAGTTAAACCATACACTCTGGCCTTCATCGATATCAGTTATCACATTTCGCGGTAAGCATGACATCATTCAATTCAATATATTACAGTTAAATACTGTTTGTTGCGAAGAACTAATATATATGCAAGTATGTATTAGGTTTTGCGAACCTAGTAACAAATTAGTTCAGTTGTGACCAGAAGGATAAACCAAAGGCAGCATGAACGGAAAGTATAATCTCATGCACATTCGTTTCGTGCTTACTGGCGACTCATCAGTAGGAGCCGGTATTACGCCCTTTAACCACTATATATTTGGTAGAAGAATGTGGAATAATAGGACGGTACAATCTCCTAGACGAATGTGTAAACCTGTAATAGTGAAGCTAACATAATCTAAAGTCAACGACAATACGACTTCAATGCTAACTCACACTATATAATATATATACCGAGTCTGTAAAGGATACTAACACTATGGCTATTGTGTTAGTAACTGATACCTTTTTTGAAATCGATGAGTACCGGATACTAACACTATGGTTTCCGAGTCGGTACATGATACCAACCTGATGGATATAAATTTGTGCTAAAGTTCAACCCAAATTGAGAATTACAAAAATTTCCGAACACCTGTTACTCCAGTTAAACCATACACTCTGGCCTTCATCGATATCAGTTATCACATTTCGCGGTAAGCATGACATCATTCAATTCAATATATTACAGTTAAATACTGTTTGTTGCGAGAGAACTAATATATATGCAAGTATGTATTAGGTTTTGCGAACCTGGCTGCTAAATTAGTTCAGTTGTGACCAGAAGGATAAACCAAAGGCAGCATGAACGGAAAGTATAATCTCTCATGCACATTCGTTTCGTGCTTACTGGCGACTCATCAGTAGGAGCCGGTATTACGCCCTTAACCACTATATATTTGGTAGAAGAATGTGGAATAATAGGACGGTACAATCTCTAGACGAATGTGTAAACCTATAATAGTGAAGCTAACATAATCTAAAGTCAACGACAATACGACTTCAATGCTAACTTACACTATATAATATATATACCGAGTCTGTAAAGAGGATACTAACACTATGGCTATTTATTATTTAGTAACTTGATACCTTTTTGAAATCGATGAGTACCGGATACTAACACTATGGTTTCCGAGTCGGTACATGATACCTGATGGATATAAATTTGTGCTAAAGTTCACCCCAAATTGAGAATTACAAAAATTTCGAACACCTGTTACTCCAGTTAAACCATACACTCTGGCCTTCATCGATATCAGTTATCATTCCGCGGTAAGCATGACATCATTCAATTCAATATATTACAGTTAAATACTGTTTGTTGCGAAGAGCTAATATATATGCAAATGTGTATTAGGTTTTGCGAACCTAGTAACAAATTAGTTCAGTTGTGACCAGAAGGATAAACCAAGGCATGAACAGTACAATCTCATGCACATTCGTTTCGTGCTTACTGGCAACTCATCAGTAGGAGCCGGTATTACGCCCTTTAACCACTATATGTTTGGTAGAACAATGTGGAATAATAGGACGGTACAATCCCTGGACGAATGTGTAAACCTATAATAGTGAAGCTAACATAATCTAAAGTCAACGACAATACGACTTCAATGCTAACACACTATAATATATACCGAGTCTGTAAAGGATACTAACACTGCTATTGTGTTAGTAACTGATGCCTTTTTGAAATGATGAGTACCGGATACTAACACTATGGTTTCCGAGTCAATTTTATGATATAACCTGATGGATATAAATTTGTGCTAAGGATTCTTAGAGTGAAATTACAAAAATTTCCGAACACCTGTTACTCAAGATTAAACCGCTTTACTCGGCCTTCATCGATATCAGTTATCACATTCGCGGTAAGCATGACATCATTCAATTCAATATATTACAGTTAAATACTGTTTGTTGCGAAGAATTAATATATATGCAGAGTATGTATTAGGTTTTGCGAACCTGGTAACAAATTAGTTCAGTTGTGACCAGAAGGATAAACCAAAGGCAGCATGAACGGAAAGTATAATCTCATGCACATTCGTTTCGTGCTTACTGGCGACTCATCAGTAGGAGCCGGTATTACGCCCTTTATACTATATATTTGGTAGAAGAATGTGGAATAATAGGAAGGTACAATATCCTAGACGAATGTGTAAACCTATAATAGTGAAGCTAACATAATCTAAAGTCAACGACAATACGACTTCAATGCTAACACACTATAATATATATACCGAGTCTGTAAAGGATACTAACACTATGGCTATTGTGTTAGTAACTGATACCTTTTTGAAATCATTAGTACCGGATACTAACACTATGGTTTCCGAGTCGGTACATATTCACCAACCTGATGGATATAAATTTGTGCTAAGTTCACCCAAATTGAGAATTACAAAAATTTCCGAACACCTGTTACTCCAGTTAAACCACCTCTGGCCCTTCATCGATATCAGTTATCACATTTCGCGAGTAAGCATGACATCATTCAATTCAATATATTGCAGTTAAATACTGTTTGTTGCGAAGAGCTAATATATGCAAGTATGTATAAGGTGTTGCGAACCTAGTAACAAATTAGTTCAGTTGTGACCAGAAGGATAAGCCAAAGGCAGCATGAACCGGAAAGTATAATCTCATGCACATTCGTTTCGTGCTTACTGGCGACTCATCAGTAGGAGCCGGTATTACATACTATACTATATATTTGGTAGAAGAATGTGGAATAATAGGACGGTAAAATCTCCTAGACGAATGTGTAAACCTATAATAGTGAAGCTAACATAATCTAAAGTCAACGACAATACGACCAATGCTAACTTACACTATATAATATATATACCGAGTCTGTAAAGGATACTAACACTATGGCTATTGTGTTAGTAACTGATACCCTTTTTGAAATCGATGAGTACCGGCTACTAACACTATGGTTTCCGAGTCGGTATATGATACCAACCTGATGGATATAAATTTGTACTAAGAAGTTCACCCAAATTGAGAATTACAAAAATTTCCGAACACCTGTTACTCCCAGTTAAACCATACACTCTGGCCTTCATCGACCTCAGTTGTCACATTTCGCGCTAAGCATGACATTCAATTCAATATATTACAGTTAAATACTGTTTGTTGCGAAGAACTAATATATGTACAAGTATGTATTAAGTTTTGCGAACCTAAGTAACAAATTAGTTCAGTTGTGACCAGAAGGATAAACCAAAGGCAGCATGAACGGAAAGTATAATCTCATGCACATTCGTTTCGTGCTTACTGACGACTCATCAGTAGGAGCCGGTATTACGCCCTTTAACCACTATATATTTGGTAGAAGAATGTGGAATAATAGGACGGTACAATCTGAACGAATGTGTAAACCTATAATAGTGAAGCTAACATAATCTAAAGTCAACGACAATACGACTTCAATGCTAACTTACACTATATAATATATATACCGGTCGTAAAGGATGCTACTTTTCTGTGGCTATTGTGTTAGTAACTGATACCTTTTTTGAAATCGATGAGTACCGGATACTAACACTATGGTTTCCGGTCGGTACATGATACCAACCTGATGGATATAAATTTGTGCTAAAGTTCACCCAAATTGAGAATTACAAAAATTTCCGAACACCTGTTACTCCAGTTAAACCATACACTCTGGCCTTCATCGATATCAGTTATCACATTTCGCGGTAAGCATGACATCATTCAATTCAATATATTACAGTTAAATACTGTTTGTTGCGAGAGAACTAATATATATGCAAGTATGTATTAGGTTTTGCGAACCTGGCTGCTAAATTAGTTCAGTTGTGACCAGAAGGATAAACCAAAGGCAGCATGAACGGAAAGTATAATCTCTCATGCACATTCGTTTCGTGCTTACTGGCGACTCATCAGTAGGAGCCGGTATTACGCCCTTAACCACTATATATTTGGTAGAAGAATGTGGAATAATAGGACGGTACAATCTCTAGACGAATGTGTAAACCTATAATAGTGAAGCTAACATAATCTAAAGTCAACGACAATACGACTTCAATGCTAACTTACACTATATAATATATATACCGAGTCTGTAAAGAGGATACTAACACTATGGCTATTTATTATTTAGTAACTTGATACCTTTTTGAAATCGATGAGTACCGGATACTAACACTATGGTTTCCGAGTCGGTACATGATACCTGATGGATATAAATTTGTGCTAAAGTTCACTATTATAGTTTTACATTCGTCTAGGAGATTGTACCGTCCTATTATTCCACATTCTTCTACCAAATATATAAATTGTTAAGGGCGTAATACCGGCTCCTACTGATGAGTTGCCAGTAAGCACGAAACGAATGTGCATGAGATTATACTTTCCGTGCATGCTGCCTTTGGTTTATCCTTCTGGTCACAACTGAACTAATTTGTTACTAGGTTCGCAAACTAATACATACTTACATATATATTAGTTCTTCGCAACAAACAGTATTTAAATGTATCATCTCTTCCCTGTTCTTCAAGACTTTATCAGCGGCGAAACCCGCACAGCGGAAATTCTGCTGAGCGCATCGGCCGCTGCATTCTCGATTCCTGCTCTATGATGAATTGATATATCGTACTCTTCTAGTTCTTCAATGGCTCGATGTACACGTTTCTTCTCAATACATAGTAGTCAATGCTAGCGCTTTGTGGTGGGTAAAGAAGTCCACGTGTCCCCCATTGACAAAAATATCTGAACTTCCGCAGCGCCCATTGTACGGCAAGTAATTCTTTTTCTGTGACTGTATAGTTCTGTTCCGCCTTAGTGAGTGTGCGACTTATATATTGCGCAGGACGTCCGTCCGCTTGCTACCTTTAACTCCTATACCAATATCTGACGCGTCTGTAACAATTGACATATTACCTACCGGGAAAGTCAAAATAGTTGCATCCTATTAATTTCTGCTTACATAGCACAAACGCTTGTTGAGCCTCCTCCGTCCACGAAATGGTATCTTGGCACTAGTTAACTGAGATAAGGGCTGTTGCGTAACCGCCATCCCTGCGAGGTATGGTCTATGAAATTCACCATACCAATAAACCGGCGCAATTGTTTTCTAGTAGATAGGCACCGGATAATCCTGATAGGTTGTACATTCGAATCTAACGGCATGCATCCGTCCGCTGAGACTAAGTGCCCCAAGAACCGCACTTCTTGACCTATCTGTACCTTTTCTGGATTAAAATGTAATCGCCACTCTACAGCTTTGGCCAACATCTTCTGCAGCCTCCCGTAATTCGTGTTCAGTAGTGGCCCATATAATAACATCGTCTGCCGTAAGCTGTTGTACAAGTTAAGTCAGACACGAACAGGTCATCATTATTTGTAACACTTTTGGTGCGTTTTTAAGGCCAAATGGTACCCGGGTGAATTGGAAATGGCCTTGGGGTCTTTGTACCATGCTTCCATCGGTCTTCGGGCCGCACGCCTATTTTGCCAAAATCCTGTTTAAGATCAAGCACGACAAACCATTTGCCTCCCGCTGGCTGTAAGAATAGATCACGCAGAGCCAGCATGGGATACGGGTCCGGTTTAGTTACTGAGTTCAATTGCCTAAAATCAGCCGCTGGTCCGGAGCAGACCATCCTTTTTCGTAACATAAACCATCGGAGCACGAAAAACAGATGTTGAGCAGTTCAAGAACGCCGGCTTCTATCATTTCTTGGGTTGCTCGAGTCGCTGCTGCTAATTTCTTTGGAGGAGCACCATATACTTTAGTGGTTCGTAACCGTCATTTAGTTCTAGCCATAGCTTAAACTGGTCGACCGTTGGCCCTGGACGCTCGCTACAATCAGGCAGTTGGAATATAATGTTATATTGGGTTTGAAGATTCTTCCACCACGCAGAACGGACAACTGATCTCCTCCCCACGCATCTTAGGTACATATGAACTTTCTTGAACTTATTCCCTCAGGCCGCGATAGGCATACACGTTTGTTTTTGACAGTCTATCGTCTTAACCCATTTTCTAATGAAATCAGTCCCAATAAGGGCGTTTGCGTATTCGAAATAACAAAAGACATATGATAGACATTTTTATTTATAAACAACTTCGTGTCCCACTCGCCCACAGCCACCATTGATGCGCCCGATACTGACGCGAAACTTGCTTTCGTAGGTTTACATTGTTCAATAGCCAAGTCAATGGTAGTACCGACACATCAGCTCCAGTATCCAATTGCATTATTACTGGCTGTCCGTTGAAGAGTTCTAAAAATTTAACTTTAATGAAAATTCTTACATTTGGCAATGTTTCCCACACTTCCTTTTCTTCAAAGGCCATCTGGTTCGGACCACTTTTTATTGTTCCTTTGGTCTTCATTCGATCTACCCGTCGGAGCCACCAAAAGGGATTAATATTTTTGCCTTGCTCTCTCCCACCTTTATTTGTGAGATTGTGCACCCTGTTACCCCACTGCACTGGCCGTTCTCCGACTAGCAGTACATGGGTTTTTGCTGACGCTTATACGTCGTATTCGTCGGAGCTGGAGTCCTTATATACTGACTTTGCTTCCAGGCCACTGGCTGTTGCCTTCTGTCGCGGAACTGCTTATTATGCCGCGAAGAATTCCAATACGGTATGTCGCTCCTGTCAGATGTCGTAACTGGACCCATGCGTGGAGATGCAGCTGCCACTTTGTTTGTCATTATGGCCGAACTTTGAAGAGCCTGAAGTCTCTCTTCAAGGCCTCCCTGGGCGCTGGATATTTCACCGTATCTGGTAGGATCCAGCAGCATGAACATGATGGCCTCATGTGGTTGCAAGCCGGGTAAAGACTCGGTAAGCTTCGAGAACCACCGCTTGATACGTGCCATGGTATCCATGGGCATCTCACCCATTAATGGTTTCAGGCTGTATAATTCTAAGAACACTTCCTGAGGCCTAGCCCGGAAATGATCCAACACGCGTCTTTTGTATTCTTCATACGTGAGGTCAACCGGCAATTCCAATTGGACTGCTACTGTCCGGTCCACTAATTCCTGGACAGCTACACGCACAATAGGTGCTTCCAATGTAAATTCTTGGGCTCGAACTGATGCTTCAAATTTTTCGAACCACAACTGTGGCCTTTCCACATCTAGTGGTGCCAACATCGGCTTAAACTCTGATGACGGTCTGAAATAACTCGTCGATTCGGCTGAAAACGCCGGCATATTTCCTCCTGATTCCTCTTCGGCGCGGTCGCCATTGTTTTGTCCACCTATGTTGGATGGTCCACGTACATGTATGTCTTCCGTGTTTATTATTAGCGTATCGTCTAGACGAGCCTTAATTATGCCTAATTCTGCAGTTAAATTATTCATTTGAGAAGTCAATGCCTGAATCAACGTTTCCAACCCATCAGAAGACATATTAAATGTACCACAAATGCTTTATTTTTACTCGATTATATATAGAATTTTGCTCGCACAACGAGCATCGATTTAATAAAACAAATTTACACATTAATTAATTTATGTTCACTTCAGCTCGAAGTCTGCTTTTCTCATTGGGCTGACTGCTTCATTCTTATACGGGCGCTTCTGCGAGGAATTTCTGTTGAAATAATGTCTGCCCTAGATAAGACCCTTTGTTCATTATTTGTCTTAAAGGTGGCCATTGCCACATTGGGAACTCATCCAGTACTGGCCATTGCGCGAAAAGCAGTTGCAGCGACACTATTGCACGTCTTTGAAGCGGCCTCACAGACTAAATCCTGGCTTTGATCCCATTGTATTTAAAAAAAATTTGTTGAACCATTACAATTTGCACCATCGTCCTACAGCTGACCCGTTCCCATAGTCTGATTTCTATACTGTCAGATCCTCTTCCTCTACGTTTGAATTAGCTGTGCCAATAGTAGAAAGAAAGGAGCTCACAGTATAAACGTTAAATTATGATAACGAGTCGGCTATAAGATGATAGAGCAATTTTTGTAGCTAATGTTGCCGGTACGACTGACTGGGGCCCGCTTTTCATCAGGTAGAAAATTTGTTTGAAATATTTGAGCAAAATTAAACGACGACGATTTGGCCTTAGCTATTTCGTGAGTACTCCATTTATGACACTTGGACACTAAGTAAGACGCCTATGCTCAAAACAAAAATAAACAAATTGTACAATTTAACCATTATTGATGTTGACTATGGAAGTTAGAAACTCGTCAGTACCTTCAACGCGTAAGTTTTGCTTTTTTATGTGACCGATTTAATAAAATGAGATTTGTTTTTGTTTTAAGTAGGCAAAGTTGATTTCTTTTTAATAATTAATTTTCTTCAATATCATGAATAATTCTAGGAATTCCACAGATTCGAATTCAAAAAAATATTACTTAGTGTCTTGACGGAATAGAGATGCATAAGATAAAATAGCAAATTTTATTAGTCAAAGTTATGTCAACGAGATTTGTCATCTACTCAGTGCTATTTTTGTGTCAGGATCAATTGAGCTTTAATTAGAACTGTGTATACGCTATCATTTAACAATAATTGATTGCGCGGATGGTGGTAACAATTCTTTAAATCAAGATTGCGAGCTTGAAGTAAACACCAATCCCATTGTATTTAACCAGTCGTCGAACAACATAACAAAACTACCGCCAGTCGCAACGCACTGACGCGTTTCGACCTTCCATGATCATCATCAGAGTACGATGGCAAACTGACTATCGAGGATCAAACCGCATTGAATATATATGGAAATCATAAGTTAGATATGCGGCTCTCACCTCTAACAGTCTCGCATACATTGAACTTGACTGGAAATGTCGGCTGCACAATTTCTATGCAGTCACGAACATTAGCTGTTTGCAGCTTTCGCCACATATACATATATAGGCAATACAATTTAACAATAATTGATTGCGCGGGTGGTGGTAACAATTCTTTAAATCAAGTTTGCGAGCTTGAAGTAAACACCAATCCCATTGTATTTAACCAGTCGTCGAACAACATAACAAAACTACCGCCAGCGTTTCGACCTTCCATGATCATCATCAGAATACACCAGAAAACTGACTATTGTGTAACACGTTTCAAATCCAGGCATTATTTTTATCATCTTTTAAAGCAATATAACGGAGTTTCGAAACGTATGCTTCACTAAAGGGTAACAATGAATGCGAAACTACAAAAGGTGAGAGTTGCATATATAACTTTGCTTTCCATATATATGCATTGCGGTGTGATTCTCGTTAGTCAGTTTGACGTAGTACTCTAATGATGAATATGGAAGGTCGAAACGCGTCAGTAAATGTGACAGACGGTAGTTTCGCTTTGATATGCGACTAGTTAAATACAATGGGATTTGTGCTAATATCAGACTCGCAAGCTTGATTTAGAGGATTGAATTAACATTTTATGAAATTCATTGTTTTATTATTAACATTGCGCTATTCTACCAAATTTAATATTTGTAAATTAGATTCAGAACGTTAGCACTGCTTTTGGGTTTTTTTAGATCTGTTTGTCTTTTTTGGTCTAGTGTGTCATTTTTGTCTATTTCGTTCTATATTATTTATGTTTATTTACTGTTTTCCAATAATTAAAAAATTACAAAATATTTTCTAATTATGAAAAATCACTTAAATTTCTGTGCAGGTAATTAAGATTTTTAATATTGTTTTTAGGGTTGTGCAGAACGATTTCGGTCTTCAATTTGTCTTCTTTCTGCATAATATTCACGTTGTTGTTATGCAAACTATCGTTCGAATTCGACACGTTCATCTCTGATGCGTATAATTTGTGTTGGTGCTGTTCTTCTCGGCATTTTCATCATTATATATTTTGTCATTTCAACATATTGTTCAACTGTAGGCTAGTTGAACGAAGCGAAGATAGTCATTTCTCAACATGATAACACTCACATTTTTCAAAACCACGGTTAGTGTGTTGTTTTAAGAGACAAATGCACCTGTTGAATGTCCACATTTCTCTCTTTCGATAGATGCAGTTTTAAGTCGTTGCAAATAATTTTTCTCTTACTTTAAGATATGCACCTGTTTTGTTTTTATGTGCTCTTTCCTACAATAGGATATATCATATGCGCTCGTCTGTATACCCTGACCAAATTTTAAGATAATTTATTATAGCGTTGCAGTGGTGATAATAACGGAATCCCTGTTGAAATACCGATAAAATTCCAATATTTTTACCTACGATTATATGCTTCATTTTAAGTTTATCCAGAGATATTTTGGTTGGAAGCTAGCTATCATGCTTTTTATGGACAAATTATTTCCTTCTTTTCATAAATTTCATCATTTAGGCAAATAATGCTTGCTCCCAATATATGGATATGGGTTTTGGCTATGCTTCTGTTTATCTCAACGAGTAGTATGTCTTTCATTGCACAGAAGGAGATTATTTGCTTGTTAAGATGTCTAATAAAAGTGAAGATCTGTGTGTGTGTGCTTGTATAAATAAAGACTATCCACCAGAACCCTGGGCACCAGCAACAAAACCTGCAATCATTCATGAACGTTGTTGAAAATATAGCGTCACTAACCGTGTGCCCTCTAAATTTCCATGTAACGCAAGCAGTTTAACATTCTGTGTGGATAATAATCTTCGAAACCGACTTCGACATTACAGGTGTATCTTTTTCGTAAGATAATTAGTTGTTTATAATGGGCGTGAGTTCACGTTTTCGTGCCAATTTGTTAGACCGCGGCTGGTTGTCAGGCCGCCAAATTTTGTAGAGTGAATCTGTTTGGGCTAGTCTTGAGCGGTCTTGTAATTGTGTCACTTTGATTTGACCCTTTGAAAACATTGGCAGAAACCTCTATAATTTTATGTTAATATTCTATCAGATCAGTTATTGATCCTTTAATAATAATCTAGAATTTATTGCTAACTGCACAGTTGATAAAATGTACTTTTGAATGTTTACATTAAAAAATATGTATTAACGCCAATTTTTTCCTAGTTTTCCGTTAAGCACTAAATATTCATTTTATTATTTTTGACCCATATTAGATTGTACGACATCTTTTTACTATAATCAAATCATTACAGTAAAGAAACACTGTATGTTAGACTAATAATGACCTAATAATTATTCATGTATGCACATATTATTTTTTAACATTCATTAATTATTTTTCCATCTTTCCCTGTGGTACGCAACGTGCCGGCAGAAAATTTGCTGACAAAGTTTTGATTGGTATTTATTTGAAGTCTGAAAACTTGTTTTTATTAATCATTGGGTTAATTGATGTCTTTTGTTGATTAACTTGCCGATACATCTTGCTCTCTTATTTTTGTCTTAGCTTACGAAGCTGTCTACTCTGTTTGTAACAGATCGAATTCGTATTATCAACACAAAAAGGAAAAAAACAGGATAAAATTCTATTGTAGAGGCATGGATTCGTTGTTATTTATGGGCTGTAATCAAAAACTAGATTGCCCCTTCCTAATAAAGATAAGTAATTCGAATGTAGCGTCTTCATTGGATGGCCTGCCATTCAAGACTAGCATTTAAAATTTCTTGAGCGCATAATTTTTTAGACATCAGCGAACATCCTAGGCCCTTCCTCTGTTAGCAGGAACTGGTCTGACATGTGTAGGCCAACAGGTCGACTTTGGATGTCATGGGTTAAATGAGACACATTCGGTGGACACGTTCAAGAGTCCCATGGTCTCAATCCTGACAGAACATAAAGGCTGTGACTGTCTTGTCTAGCATAAATTATTTTCATATAATTAAATGAACGTTGTTTGCGCGGGCAGTGATAAAAATAACTTTTAATCAAGGTTGCGAACATGATATAAACACCTGACCCATTATGTACATAAATTTTCCAGTATTAACTAAATATTGTATAGTATAGAAAAAGCGATTCATCTAGGAGGTCGGTTTCGTTCTTATTGGAAACTCATCACGCATTGTCCCGAATTTTTCGCGGAATGAACTCAAACCTAGGCACGCCTGCTTCAAAATCTGGTTCGACAGGTTGGTTCAGTGTTTAGAGCACCAGATTTTGAAGCAGATGTGTTCGTGATGAGTTCCCAATAAGGACGACACCGGTCTACTGGATGAATTGCCTTTTCTACACTACAATACTTAGTTTATACAGACAAATTCATGTACATAATGGGTCGTATTTATATCAAGATCACAAACTTGGTTAGAAGTAAATTGATTTTAGTTTGAACAACTATTTCATGTATAGCGCACTTGCTTTTTGTAAAAATTGCAGCTAAGTACCAAAGCTCTCGCTATATTAGTATGACGAATTGAACTTGGCAGACATGTGATATTTAAAAAAACAGTTTTAGCTTACCTTATCTAAGCTTTCTTTAAAATTTTTGTAACGTGACATAATTGCATTGAACAATTGGTTATCTTTTGGCTTTGTTTGGCATGGACGGTTTGTCACGTTTTCATTCGCATTTATTATTTGGAGAGCATGACGTGTTTGATAAGCGTGTTCTTTTTTTGCCATGCACACCTCTCCGCATGGCTCTAAGTTTTATTTTTCAAATAACGTCAGAAAAATTAAAAATTTTCTAAATTTGTCTAGTTGACTGGATTCAAGTCTACTTAAATTTTAAAACGGGTAGATTTAAGTATTGAAAGAATGAACAAATAATTATACGGTTATTAAACTTTATGAAAAACTCCGATAATTAACTTATTTTTAATTATTTTGCACAATAACAAATTATTTTTTATCTAACCCTCCAATATCCCATCACATGATTTTCATTTATGTGTTTCTAAATTGTGTATATAAAAAATAATTTAATTTATATTCTTCGTTCGGTTTTCTAACAGGATTTAGACAGTGAATCTATCGTTTATTATACATGGTTGGGAGATTGATATTTGCATCATCTACTGCATTTTATTTATACAGGTAAATGTATGCCACGTCTACAGCTAAGTGAAACATATGAGTGGTAACAAGAGTTTATGTATGAGCTATGGTGTACTTATTAAAAAGTTTTTCATATCAGTTCAGAAGGATATGATGAAGCCAGAATGAACAAATAGTTAACCCTATTTGGAGAAAGCCTTTCCTTCCTACTGATGACTCATCAGTAGTAGTCGTTAATCGTTCCAAACCTACTATGCAACTAATTGGCGACAGTTCATTAAATCAAGTTTGCGAGCTTGAAGTAATCAGCAATCCCATTGTATTTAACCAGTCGTCGAACAATAATGCAAAACTACAGTTAGTCATACGTACTGACCTGTTTCGACCTTCCATGATCATCATCAGCGTACGACGGTCAACTGACTAGCGAGGATCAAACTACAAAGCATACATTTTAAAAGATGCATTCGGTTGCGCAGTGCTGTCCTTCTTGTTGTGGATTTGACCGCATTTTTCTTGTGCGGGACAATTGATAGCACTCATAGGTCGGTAAAATCTTGAATTTTCTTCATTTTCAGGTGATGTAATTTTTGGCCTCAATTGATGGGTTCTCACTTGTCCCTTCTTCTTTAAGCCTTCAATTAGCTGATTGTCTGAAAATGACGTTGGAACAAGATTTTCCATTGTTCTTTTTCCACATTTGCCACAAGTTGTGTTTTACTCCTGTGCGTATTGTGTCAACCCTGAAGATGAGCCTGGAAATTCGGGCTCGAAAATTTGGAAAAGGAACAATGGAAAATCTTGTTCCAACGTCATTTTCAGACAATCAGCTAATTGAAGGCTTAAAGAAGAAGTGCTAAATGAGAACCCATCAATTGAGGCCAAAAATTACATCACCTGAAAATGAAGAAAATTCAAAATTTTACCGACCTATGAGTGCCATCAATTGTCCCGCACAAGAAAAATGCGGTCAAATCTACAAAGCATACATATAGAGTGAAAATTTATATATGCGGCTCTCACCTCTGGTAGTCTCGCATACATTGTACTTAACTGAAAATGTCGGCTGAACATTTTATAGGCAGGAACGAACATTAACGTTTTGCAGTCTTAGCCATATACATAGGTTATACAATTAAACAATCAATGATTGCACGCTTGTGGGTAATAATACTTAGTCATTTTTGCGAGCTTAAAGTAAACACGAAACCCATTGTATTTAACCAGTCGTCAAAAAACAATGAATAACTAAAGTCAGTGACTGATGGTAATTAATTTTAAGCTCGTAAACATTTTTTAAAGAATTATTACCACCAACCGCGCAATCTTTTATTGTATATTTGTATTACCTATATATGGCGAAAGCTGCAAAATGTTAATATTCGTGACTCAATAGAAATTGTGCAGCCGACATTTTCAGTCAAGTACGCTGTGAGACTGCTAGAGGTGAGAACCGCATATCCAGTTTTGATCTTCGCTAGTCAATTTGATGTCGTACTCTGATGATAAACATGGAAGGTCGAAACGCGTCAGTAAGTATGACTGACGGTAGTTATGCATTGATATTCGCCGATTGGTTAAACAAAATGGGGTTAATGTTTACTTCAAGCTCGCAAACTTGATTTAATGAATTTGTACCACCACCCGCGAAATTATTCATTGTGTAATGGTAGACAATTTAACGGAGCAATATTTTCAACATATAAATGCTATTTTTTCTCACATGCGCATCGAAGCGTTGTAGATTTTTCATTTTTATAGAGCGTATTTTTTATTTTGCCAATAAATTTCAGTAGTTTTGTCATTGATGTTTACCAAGTTATTGACTGATCTAACTAAATGAATAGCGTTTTGATTTATACGTCTTGTCTTTCAAAGTATCGCAATCTTGGAGATAAGCGTTTTAGCAGACCATGGGTTATTGAGCATGGCACCGGTAGTAGCCATGGCTTAAGATGATTTCCAAACCAGCGAAACACGCCTCAGTTAGAGGCCAAATTGTTTGTCATTTAGCTCATGAAACGATTTCAAGTCTTATTATTTCCGTTACATAATTAACTTAAGCCTGCACGCAAAATTGCCACTAGTTGCTCTAAATACTTATTCATATCTATTATAACATCGCATTTTGTTAAGTTATTAAGCCGAATAACAATTTCATTTGTCCAAATGTGGTCTATCAACTAATTAGCTGATTTGGTCAACAGAATTAATGAATACTTATTCTTATCTATTATAACATTGCATTTTTTTAAGGTATTAAGCCGAATACCAATTTCATTTGTTCAAATGTGGTCTATCAGCTAATTAGCTGATTTGGTCAACATAATTAATACAGCCTTTGCTAATATGACCCACACTTCAAAGAATCAATTTGGTAGCTCATTCATTTCACAAACACAGGTTTCGTTCCCATAAGTTGTTTTTATCTTTATTTTGTGATGCTATATTCTATTGTGCTATATACTTTCGATATATATATATATATATATATATATATATATATATATATATATATATATATAGTCTAGTTAGCATAATTAGAATATCACGTTTTCTTCATTTCTGCTTGCCAGTATTCGATGAAAAAATCATTGAATAAGTTAGCGCATTCGGTACTCACTATGACTTTAATGAGCAAATAAATACGGCAATTTATAGTTGCTCTATTGCCAACTGAGTACATGATCGATTCATGCTGTGGGGTAATTAAATGAGAATTCGAGTTTATAGCTGAATATTTGAGTAGCTATTTTTATTCAGCATTCGGTATCTGCGCGAATGGCAATTAAATAATTTATATAACTAATCGATTTTTATATTGCTAATTTGAAACAGCAAATTGAACTTAATTTTATTTTTTAAATAGCTTATTCACGATTTCAATAGTGCCTTGCTTCCTTTTCTTATGATTGAGTACCTAGGTATGAGGATGAGTTACAGTTGTTTACGGTCGTCAAATTGACGAAAATAGCTCAAACCTTTTTTAATCTCCCATTAGAAATCTCTCAAATAATGTGGTTAGTTCAGTTAGTTGATTATTATTCGATCTTATTTATTTCACGGTTATATATTTGTGTGTTATTGTTTGTTTTATTATACTGGCTTGAAGTTCACCTCTGTTGGGAGATTGAAGAGTGACTTTATTGCTGTTGCCGTTCTTAGATGTGGATTCGGGGCTTGCATATTCTTCAGGTATTAATTTGGATACCCATTGTCCTAAAACACTTTTACTAGTACCTCTATCTTATGCTTAAAAGAGGCTATCCGGATTTTGTTTCTAAGTTTATACTTAAGCTCCATTTTTGTGTTCAAGTTAAAGCAGTTTTATAGTGCATTTAAAAAATCGGAAATATTGCTTGTAAACGAATCGTGTAACAAAGCCATTTTTTCTCTTATGCTTCTAATATATAGAAAAGGTAGTCTAGATTTCTTCCTCTCCAAAGCGGTGTTTAGTTTCTTTTTAATCTATGTTTGCCTCTTCCCATAACTATCTATTATTTACCCCATCGCTTATGATTTTATGTTGCTTATGTATGTGTCTAGTATGAGAGTTTATTATATTTTTCCTTTCAAACGTGTGGTCTTCGGAGGATGCATGTAGACGAACATCATATAAGAAGTAATTCAACTAACAATTGCAATACGATTAGCACCAATACTGCAGGTATACACATTCGTGTAGGATATTTTACCGTCTAATTATCCCACAATCCTCACCAACATGTATAGTGGGTTAAGAGTTTAATATCGGCTCCTACTTATGAGTCGCCGATATGCACGAAACGAATGTGGACATGAGATTATATCTTCCGTTCATGTTGAATTGATTTTATCCTTCTGGGAATCTTTAAACTAATTTGTTAATATGTACGTAACACCTAATGCACAATTGCATATATATTTGTTCTGCGCAACAAACAGTATCTATATCATTAATTTGTCAGAAATAAATCCAAATGAATAGAAGTTTTAGTGTATGCAACAAAGTGGTCGCTATGATTAAAAAGATCTGTATTGGGGAAGCATGAAAATTGTTTCTTACCAGTTCATGTACGAGTGCTAACATGTTTTCGAGAGGGGTTTTCGCAAAAAGTTAATTTGACCGTGCCCAGGTTTTTGTTGTTTAAAGTTCTAGATAGTTGCATTTTCATGTGTTAGTCTAGATCAACCTGTTCCTAAATCATTACGTTTTCCTTTTGCAGGACTTTGTTTTCAAATTTTATTTTTTCGTAACCAAAACCCATAGTACTCTTCTAACTGGCAAATACATTTCTTTCTTGTCTCTCCTCAAGTATTTGAAATAGGCCATATTTAGATATTTTCAAAAATAATATTAGGCAGAAAAATTGAAACAGAGAACGAGTGAAATAGATAAACCTCCAACTATTTACAAACATAGTCTATAATTTTTTCTGCTAACATAAATAAGTCTACAATTAATTCTTTTCACTGCGATTTATAAATGGCCAACCCATTTTTGTTATTGCATTTCGTTATTATCTAAACCTAAATAGCTGGCAAGCACATCTACAAACTTTTAACGATATTAAACGAACAGTGGTTGCGTGGGCGCTGATAAAAATTATTATAATCAAGGTTTCAGTCTTGATATAAGCACCTGACCCATTAATTACTTAAATATGTCAGTATAAACTAAAAATTGTATAGTGTAGAAAAGGCAATTCATCCTGTAGACCGGTTTCGTCCTTATTGGGAACTCATCATTTACTGGCCAGAATTTGCCGCGGACAGGATTCGAACCTGGGCACGTCTGCTTCGGAATCTGGTGCTCTAACCACTGAGCCATCCTGCCGCACATTACAAATCATGCCAAACGACAAATTTAATCCATGAATTCTGATTTGCAGTTTTCATGGTACACTGCACACAATTTTCGGTTTTATACTAACTAATGTAACTTGGTTAGTCCATTTTTCATTTAGGTGGAGCTCGTATGGCATCCATTTAGACCCAAAGTTCCAACTAACCATCCCCATTCTGTCATTACTGAACAGACACCACACTACATGGGGAAGTGGTATTGAAATGAACATTTATATAATTAAACGACCATTGGTTGCGCGGGTGTTGATAACAATTATTATAATCAAGGTTGCGGTCTTGATATAAACATCTGACCCATTAATTACTTACATATGTCAGGATAAACTAAGAATTGTATAGTGTAGAAAAGGCAATTCATCCAGTAGACCGGTTTATTTCTTTTGGTAACTCATGTACTGGCCAGAGTTTGCCGCGGACAGGGCTCGAACCTGGGAACTGCTTCGGAATCTGGTGCTTTAACCACTGATCCGCCCTGCGGCACACTACACTGCAAACAATTTTCAGTTTTATACTAACTAATGTCACTTGGTTAGTCTATTTTCCTTTAGGTGGAGCTCATATCGCATCCATTTAGACCCAGAGTTCTAACTAACCATCCCCAATCTGTAAATACTGGACAGACACCATATTTGTGCAGTTGATGACGTATCATCATCAACATACACAGCCATACAAAAGCCAAACTTGACTAATGTTTCACTGCGATATAACAAAAATAAGCGAAAGAAAAAAAAGATTATAAATAATGACGAAAATAATAATTTGGCACGCAAATTATTAGTGGGATTTACAAGAGATGGAGAGAATGAAAAGGGAGTACCTAGTTACTATGAGCATATTTATCGAGATAATTCACAGAAGTGAGGAAAAATAAACCTCTACACAACACCATTATGCTAAAGTCAGCATTAGGACAAGGCAAAATCAGGAATAAAACTTCCTTGCGGTTTTCACTGTATCACGTCATAAACAATCCAAACATCGCAGCTAAATTCGCTCTAGTAAGAAAAGATTAAGAAGATGATTTTAATAGACATCTTCAACAAGTTAGCCACTGAGGTCGATTCGATGCCATATCGAAGAGGATTTCTTACCAAGAACTATGATGCGCACGTGGATCCCAACCAGGCAGAGGAGTGGGTCATATTGTTCAAAATTTGGATGCAAGTGACTTCAACTGTTTCTGCCATGTCAAAATCTGCCCACCTTGTTTCTTACGCCAATCTGGTACTGGATGTGGGAACAGAGCTCTACTGGGCAATAGAATTGTGGGCATTCGCAAAACGTGACCGAGCCAACGAAGTGGATGGAGACTTAAACATTAATTGATTGCGCGGGTGGTGGTAACAACTCTAAATGAAGTTTGCGAGCTTGAAATAAACACCAATCCCATTTTATTTAACCAAACGTCAAACAATATAACAAAACTACCACCCGTCGCACGCACTGGCGCGTTTCGACATTCCATGATCATCATCAGTATACGACGGAAAACTGACTAACGAAAATCGATCCGCACTGAATATTTATGGAAAGCAAAATTAGATATACGGCTCTCACCTCTAATAGTCTCGCATAAATTGTACTTGATGGAGACCTATATGTTGTCAGATCCTAAAATACGTCTACGGATGTCAACGTTGGTTATTCGTTGTTGTAACCAACATGTGCTTTACTTCTCAAACAACGACGGTCGAATGCCTGTAAGCTCAAAGTTATCAACTCTAAGGCAGTTCACTAGCGTATAAAAACTGCGCATACAGATGCATTGTAAACACCAATTTTAAGGCAGTGTGAAACACTCGCGTTTCCTCATAAATGACGAAGGTTTGAGAAAGCTACTCTGGCTTTCGCAATTCTCATTCTCACTTCATCAGACATATTGCCTAGCTTATTGATAGAGCTCCCAAGATAAGTAAACCTATCAATTATATCTAGATCTTCATTCCGAAGTCGCTGTGTTGCAGTGAGTGGTGAGTGATCGTGTAAAAGTAACTTACATGTAGAGGGTGCGAATTTCATACCGAGAGACGGAACACCGTCTGCTAATCTATTCAAGGTGGCCTGGGCAGCATCTCGATTGTCGAATAATAGTACGATATCGTCTGCAAAGTCAAGATCTACTAGTTTACCACCCGGGAGAACTTCGACACCTGCATCCTGAATGTGTGGAAGATTGTTTTTCATAATAGCATCGATTAAAAAATTAAACAAAAAGGGAGAAAGTGGATAACCTTGACGAACACCACTGTTGGTTGTAAAGTTGTGCGTTAATTCGTTGTAGACCTTAACGCGACCAGAAGTATTTGTGTAGAGAGCGCGTATAATATTAACCAAATTTTTGGACACCACTTTTCAACAGAATTTGGAATAAAAAAATTTCGATTCACCAGAGTTAAACGCACCCTTAAGTCTAGAAAGACGGCTATTGTGGGACGGTGATATAAGTGTCGCTGTTCAAGAACTTGCATTAACGTAAAAATATTATCTATACAACCTCGTCCTGAGCGGAATCCGGCCTGTTTTCCTCTAGTGTGTGGTTCACTTGAAGCGCTAAGACGACGCAGGATAATCGAAGCAAATAACCTAGACACGACTGGAGTCAATCATATATCTCGATAGTAACCGCACGAATTACTATTTCCTATTTTTGAAAATAGGAATGATGGTCGACTCATTCCAATCAAGTGTTACGGTCTCCTCATTCCATATAGTACGAAAAAGTTTAGTCAACGCTCCCGAAATTATATCGTCACTATCCTTAAATAATCCCGGAAGCAAATCATCAGAGCCAGCAGCTTTGTGACATTTAAGAGCGGATTGTAAAACTACTTATAATTTCCTATTTATGCTTATAGTGGCATTTTCTCATATGTGAAATGCATTTTACTTGGGATTTTTGGTAGGCGACACATCCTGTATTGTGTAGTCTGGTGAGAGTCGGTCTGAGTCGTACATGAAGACACCTGATTTATCCGCAAGAATCAAGCACAATCAATTTAAAGTACGTAAGCTTTAGCCATTTTCTTGACTTGATATATTGCTAGAAGTAATTTGATGTGCTTATTTAGCAACTCAAGGTCAAAAGATGAAAAATTAGTTAAACAACTTCGAAAACACAAGAATATCCAATTCATCATACAATGAAGCTGCACTGTCTAACGAATCTGTCCCACGTAGTACAAATAAAACTCCACCTTCTGTCCGATGCTTCTGTTCTACATCATTTTGTTTTTAGTTTAGGGTAATAAACAACATTTTGAAGATACTTTTGGAATGTGGGTGCGCAAAACTACGTCTGGTAGATTATTGCACTGATTTAAACAGGTGTGGGAAATGAGAGACGCCAAGCAAATGGTAGCTGGTTTTCCATTAGCATTAAACAGAAATGCTAGCGCTGCCTAAATCAAAGGCAGTTGTTTTAATATTCTGTCAGCGCACGAAATAATTGCGATTGAACTAATTATAAGATATGTAATAATAGTCAATTCCTTGGTCTGCTAATCAGTTAACAAGCTGTCTCTTCATTTCGGAACGGTTGTAGCTTTTGCACTACTTAGTTCTAGCGAACAATTTATGTTATGTTCTAGGCTTGGTGTCGCTAGTAACTGGTTAGATCATAGATGAGTAGAATGGCGAGTCAAACTCAGAATGAACAATCATTTTTTCGCCTTTATCTCTGCGTTTCGTGCTTACTGGTGTCTTATCGGTAGGAATCGACACAACACCAGTGTCACAATATTTTGTCTGTTAAGTTAAGTCGGATAAGTAGGCGATGACTTCTCACTACTTATGCATTTGGAAATGAAGGAAATAACCTTAAGTGTTACCGACTTGATGCGTTTTTTAGAACTAAATATCACGGAATGCCGGCTACTTTAGCAAACACCGCAAGCAACATCAATTATCATATATTGTGGGTAATCATGGCAACTAAAATTTCAATCTAAGCATTGAATGCAATTAGGCAAGTGTTAAGGTAGATGCTGCGCAATTGCAGTGGCGTGTCCAACGTCACCAAACATGCACGCTTTCAATGGTCATTTTTTTTAAAAATTCCAGTTGTCCTACACAAACTTGTTTATACCGTCAAAATTTATACAATTGCTTAATGTTTGTTTGAGGCTGATATAGATTACTACCTTTTTAGCAATTGCGTATATAAGCCACATTTTCTCGCATACAGTGTTTACATTTTTGTCTAATTCCATTTTGCAGTATATCATCCATTTATGAAGTGATATTGAATTTGAATGATGTAGCGTTTGATTTAGCTGAATAACTGCGAATGACTGTTGCATATGCCAATTATCAGACAATGTTTAGCAGCAATTGATTGTCTCTTAGGCTACATGTGTATTGATCGCCGCGAGTAAGGCGCCGTCTAAATTGGTCACTACAACATTGACAAGGAGCTCGAGTATGGTCTGGCGCTTGATCGTCAGGAGGCTGCTACGCTTGTTCTTTGTACCATAAGCAAATAATAACACCTAAATCGTCCTTGCTTCCCGTCGCATTCGGCCGCCACTGTTTTGCTATTTTCTGGAGTTCATTGTACGACGTATCAAAAATCACTCTCCCCGTGTCTGGTATAATAAATTGATTCATGCAGTTACTATTCAAACGAAAGTTAAAAGCACAAAATTATTGACTAATTCACTGTTCAAAAGCCAGTTTGTGTCGCCACAGGTCGGGCCAGCCAGCACCGCCAACAATCTAGGAATGCCAGTTGACATGAGGACGCACACTATCATTAATTTAAAATATAATACTCCTATAATCAAATACCCTTTTTAGTATTGATCACGTTTTACAATGATAACAAATTGTCAATAATTTTAACAATAATTTAAACAAGCGAAAAGGACTTGTCTAGAATAGTGACCTAATGTATGAAAATGAGTAGTAGTTAAAAAAATCTAACAATACGAACATCAGTGAATTTCAAATAGTATTCTGTACACAGAAGATTAAAGTGATTCTAAACATTAGCCGTGATACAAACAAGACTGACAAACTGAAAATAGTGTTCTGTACATATAAAAATAAAATTACGTAAACTGAAATTAGCGTTCTGTACAAATAGGAATTAAATTACTTTTAACAAAGCCATGCTACATAATTATATATGTATATATATATATATATATATATATATATATATATATATATATATATATATATATATATATATATATATATATATATATATAGAGGAGAGACATTTTGGTCACTACCATAAGAGAGCCTCTGAGATACCAGGCCCGGGTAATCCATATATGCGGTATGATCATCTAATTTAGAAACACTTAAGTTCCTCTGAACTATCTTTTAAATTACATTCCGTAAGTCCACTTGCTATCTGCTCTGTTTCCTCAATATTTGATAAATTTCTTGCAATTTATATATTATATCAATTAAGCTTACCGTGATGCGCTGATGTCCACAGATAACAGAACGATACGGTGGTGACCTAGTAAACAAATATCCACGTCAATCACCTGAAACAAGTTTGAGATCCTTCCCAATAATTTGTAAAAAGAACGATAGATGAAAATGGATTACAACGATTTATTAGCAAAAAGTATTCAGGTTGAACCACGCAGTATAACGTTTGTGCAACTCAGAAACTCAGATAAAACTATATATATATATATATATATATATATATATATATATATATATATAATTTTGAAAGTTGTAATGATATATATATGATGCCAATTGTCTTCGTGACTCCTCTTATTTCATTTGAAAAGTTAAATTTCGCAGCATAAAAAATAACTAAATAATTTCTTTCGACGTATTAATTCCACTTACATGCATACCGTTGGATGATTCTGTCAGTTTCCCGCGCATTTTCATCGGCGTTCAATATTAAATGCAAGTCGATGGAATTTTAATAGACAGATATTTGGGAAGTGTGCTTGCCAACATTTATATGTAATTAAATGAACATTGATTGCGCGGGCGGTGATAAAAATTACTATAATCAAGGTTGCGGTCTTGATATAAACACCTGACCCATTAAATACTTACATATGTCAGTATAAACTAAGAATTGTATGAGTGCAGAAAAGGCAATTCATCCAGGAGACCAGTTTCGTCCTTATTGAGAACCCATCACCTACTGGACAGAATTTGCCGCAGACAGGGCTCGAACCCGGGCAAATTCTGGTCAGTACATGTTGTAAATTTCTTTTGAGCAATTTCAATGCCACGAATAGGTATCGCCATAAACTCCTATTGCTCGTATTTTTCTTCATTAAGTCTGTACAATTTATTGAAATAAATTTCAAATTTAAACCACCACGGAACATAGTTGCGATGCACCCACCGTGACGACTTCATACCTAAATTAACCATAAGATATAATTACTAGAATTATAAGACGAGTGATTACTCAGATGCGCAATACTTAAATATTAAACTTCCATAGCTGCTCTTGGCGGAATGTAGTTAGATTTGCCCGGTTATTATACAAGCGATTCTGAGAACATTTAGGCTAAATAAGGTTAGCAAATGGGGACACCACCTCCGCGATAGCCCAAGGCATTCTTTGCCACATCATGAATTAGACTAAGCGATTATCGGGTGTATACCATAGCAAAAAGTGAAAGTAATCTGCAAATAGCAAATGTTGTAAAACCTCTGTGTAACTAGGCGAACTATGTGTAGGAAACAAAGCAGTACCCTGATAGTCTGTGCACGGTAATAAATGCAAGAATGGAATCAAGCAGTTGCTCTTAGTTTCAATCTAGTTATGGTGAACTCAATCTACTTTTACCAACGCCGGCATCTTGCCACAAGTCGTAGGCCAGTTGGACGATGCCGTGTCACTGTACACAGATTGACCACGTTCTGTTAAACAGGCGATAGTTGTCCTCTATTCTGAACACGAAAGCTTACCAAAGGTGCTGCAATATTTATATTAGTAGATATTTTGCTTGACGTTGGCCACCAAAATTCATTTCAAATTTTGCTCGAGGCGGCCGCGAATTTGCATATATATATATAAGACAGTTAACGATGTGCAGTAAGTCTTCATAGAAGTCTATGCATTTGCCGACCCCCTGTAAATTTCTACACGTGGGACGCTTTGACGATGTAGCCGGTGCGCCTATTTCCAATCGCTACCAGAACTCAAGCTCTTCCAAATACGGTAAATGATGCGAAGCTAAGCGTAAATTACTGTGAAATTGGAATATTTCGATTGAGTTTGATGCCTGCTACATAGTGAACGAGGATCGACTTTGATGTAGCGTAAATAATGAGTTCGAATCTGCCTCGACGTATAACATCCTCCACGAATCGTATACCAGAAACCGACATATTGCCAGTAATTCTAAGGAAGGAGTATGTTTGAGCCTCGAGTAACTCCAGGCACATTAACAATCTCCTCAATTTTCAGCCTATTGCAAATGTCATGATTGAAAATGATGTATCTCTTTAACCTAGTTACAAGATTAATATCGATACTCCTACTTGTGATACAATGGCAAATTTTCTGCTCACGAGGGACCAAAAAAAGCATGTGTAATCGATAGTCTTCCTTCTGAAATATTCAATTTCGAATAAAAAGTAGATCCGAAGAATCTGAATTCGCTTGTTTTCTCGATTAGTGGCGATGAATTCGTTCCAACTCGATGGAAAAATTCCGTTTTAGTGCCCATCCACTGAAAACGATGCTAACTGTCCAACCAACTGTTGCAGTTTCATTTTTCTCTAAATCTAATAATAGTGCGTCAGAGAAATTTGTTTCTCTTCTCGTAGTCTACTAATATGGCTTATCGGCTATGTCCGCTTTGGTTGCGATCGTGTTTGACAGTTTCCTATTGACTTCAACGTTGGACAAGTTATTGATTCTACCTTCTAAAACTTCGCCGTCGATGTGATAGTTGCTGAGTTCTCCGTTACGCTCCCAGGAGTATAGATACGTGGTTGTGGTCGGCTTACTGACATCAAATAAGTCGACGATGCTGTAATGTTCGCAAATAAAGAAGAATAAATGAAAACAGTCATCTGTGATAAGGAAGTTTTCATTCGTTAATGCCTCGAAAATTATAATTTTAACTACTTTTAAACAGAAGCCTTGTGACGGCATAGACTTCCTTGTTGTTAACGAATTCCTCTCTCTATGCGCTATGGTTAAACCTGACGAGTGAGCTCCTATTGAGATTACTTGATGTATTAGCATTTTGCAACTGCATTTGGCAAGTTTTAACCTAGTCTGGCATCGCTCGTTCATTTCATTAGGCTTCAAGTCTTCTTTTTCAACTTAAGCGCACCGTTAGTCGTACTTTATTCTCCTGAGATATAAAAGATGACCAGTTATATGAGACCTATTAGTTATATGATTCAAACTGTATCTAATAATTTTATATTTAACTGAATTATGTCATGTTTATCGCGAAATATGATTACTGGTATCGATCAAGGCCAACATGTATGGATTTTCTGGAGTAACAGGTGTTCAGATGTAGTTGTAATTTTCAATTTTGTTGAACTTCGACATACCTTGAAATCCATGATGTCGGTACTATTTATCGACTCGGCAACCATAGTGTATGTGCCATATACCTATTCGGAAATCATAGTGTTGGTATCAGGTACCGGATCGGCAAACTTAGTTTACCTTTTTCTCGTATTACGATCCGAGAAGTTTGTATCCGCGGTCTACCTGATTTTTCCAGATATTTCGACCTCCGGCAAACTTAGTGTTGGTACCATTTACATGCTTGGTATATAATATATATAGTGAGTTGGCTTTGAAGTCGCATTGTCACACATTCCTTACCAAATATATAGTGGTTAAAGGGCGTAATACCGATTCCTACTGATGAGTCGCTAGTAAGCACGAAACGAATGAGCACATGGGATTACGCCTTCCGTTCCCGCTAATTTTGACTTTTTCTTCTGTCATATTTGAACTAATTTGTTACTAGGTGCGCAACCCCTAATGCATAATTGCATATATATTAATACTCCGCAACAAACAGTATCTAACTCATATGAGTCGTTGGCTGGAGACTTGTTTTTTTTTATTTCATCACCGGTTAAGCGTCAGGTGATGTTGAATAGAAGACAAATTCACGAGCCTACTAGTTCTTTGATTTGGTATCAATGTTTCTCCCAGTTAGGAAACTTCAGCTGCATTGGTTGGATCTTTATCGACAACATTGCGTTCGCTACTCTATCGAGGCTTCTCGTGGGAATCGTTGGATTCGTGTAACGGGTTGGCCAATCGTGTCATGGCCTGATAGTATAATTCGTAATTTGATCACAACACCTTGTGCAATGAATAATCAGGAGACGAAATTTTGCGTGAATTTAACAACTTAGTAACAATTAAGAAGTGGGATTAACTCGGTCTTATTAACATAGATACTTTTGGAACGTGTCCAGTGGGTGTCAGATTAATTTGTACATGTGCATAAATGACATTTGTAATTTCTTGTTTATATGTGGCTGTACATACACATGCATATATGTATTTATTTTTTTAATTGTCGTTGACCATTTAAAAAGAATATATTTTAATTCATTGTTTCTTTACTCAATTTTACGTACAAAGAAATGATAATTCGGTGAAGATGATATTTGGCGAATTAATTTCCTTTTTAACTGAAGCTTTAATAAACTAGAATTCTATATACGAAGAATTCCCAAGTTTGCGAGATTGGAGTACACATCTATCCCATCGTATTAAATCAGTCTTCGATCAACATAGCAAAACTAATATGTTGTTGAACGACTGGTTAAATACAAGGGGATCGGTGCTTATTTGAAGCTCGCAGACCTGATTTAAACAATTGTTCCCACCGCTCGCGCAATCAGTGATTGTTTACTTGTATTCCAAAATTTGCGCTTTTGAAGCACAAAATGAAATCTTCATTTTATTGACACATGACAGATCGTTTTCACTTTAACAAGGTGAACGGTTGTGTAGAACACGTATGCTGTTTGTAACTATAGCGGATGTAGTTGATTTCAATTTAAAATGGGCGTAAAGCGAGATTGGTCAATTAAAATTTCTAGTATTATAACATCGTTGAGGCGGACTGAAAGATTTGTACGATAGTATGGACCACCCTGATGTGAATTATGTGAAAATGTACCGACATAAATTAAAGTCAATTCAGAACGCAGGTAAGCTAACGTCGTTTCGTAACTGAAATTGATATGAATGTTTCTATTTCGTGTTCAATTATCTTCGGTAAGTCTAAATTTAGCTTTTTCTCTTATCATTCATGAACTGTTAAGGAGCATTAATTGCCTTATTTCTTCACACTACATAACATCCATTTTACTATGCCGAAATGCGCCTTGTAATATTGGAAGACGTATGCCATTCCGAGATCTAGCAGAAATTTTTAGTTTCGCTTTATTGGAGAGCGTATAGCATCGATATTAAGTAGCATGCTCAGTGATCATAATATCGTCTAATCGGCTACTCAAATTTATACGACAATATTGTACATGCTGAAATGGATTGCGTGTTAAATTTAGTAACCTCAAGACAAAGCCATCCAGACGTTTCGTTAAGCTGACTTCATTGAAGACCAAATTTAATTAGTTTACCAAGGTTAAACATATTGAAAATTTAACTTTTTACTCGAGAATTGTGCCAGAATATCAAATCCTGAATTTCCTGCTTTTAGATAGCATCCGGTTCACTTTATCGAGTATAATGTTTCTGTAACAATTCAGACAATGATTTAACGTACAAATTAATATTCTGCGTTCTGGCTATCAGGAGAACAAATACGCGTGTCTTTTTTAGCTTAACTAAACCTTATCTTCGTAATCTGAGGCAATACATGTTGATATGTAAACATTACGCTATCAATGTTTGCACGCATAAAACTGGTGTCTTAAATGAGCTGTAAGTTCAGTGATTGATCGGCCTCTCCTAAAGTACTAAGCTGTCCTCGTCAACTTATATTTCGAAGCGGATATTCTGATAGCATTTACTGAAATTGCCCAAACAGTTCTTCAGTGTGCATAGTTTTTTTGCGCATCAAAACTTTCCACAGCATTACAGTGATTATGATGCACTTTTAAACTGAGCAGAAACAAATATCCCATGATTTGAGCCGAAGAAGAAGCCATACCATTTTCATCTATTTGGCTGCTTAGTTGACCGTTGGAAATAATACTTTTAACAGAACGACATATGTAAAGTAATATATATATATATATATATATATATATAATAGCTATATTTCCCTAAAAAAAAACTTAGCAATTTCTCTCGGCCATACTGAAGTATGCGCACCAACAGTATCACAAAGATCCGATTGATCACAATTTCCATTTCCTTTTTGTCTTCGAACATACCTTGGAATCTGAAATGCGATTTCTACTCTCAGTAACAAATAAATTCTTCTTAATTATAATGATGGCTGCGCAGTTCGCATCCAACCACAAAACAATTTTTCGCAGCTTTAGCTACATTCGTGTTAGGTATATAGTTAAGCATTCATTTGTTGCGAAAATGATGATAAAACTAATTTATCCCATGTTTTCGCTTTTAAGATAAACACCAGTAACTAGTTTTTAATAATTCCCATAAAATGGTACATTTAATAACTGATGTAAATTTAGTAAATGGTGCGCGTAAAATTGTGATCATGGTTATAATTAAACGAACATTAGTTGTGCGGGCGGTGATGATTTCATTTAATCAAAGTTTCGATTTCAATAAAAAAACATATACTACTACTGGATAAATTGCCTTATTCACACTATACAATACGGGGTTTATACTGCCAAATAGATGTACATAATGGGTCAGGTGTTTGTATCAAGATCGCAAAATTGATTAAAATTAGCTGTTATCACAGCCTGCGCAACCAATGTTCGTTTAATTATATAAATGTTCATTTCAATATCACTTCCCCATGTAACGTGGTATCTGTGCTATAATGACAGATTAGGGATGGTTAGTTGGAACTTTAGGGCTAAAGGAATGCTATATAGGGTCTATCTAAAGGAAAGGCTAACCAAGAAACATTAGTTAGTTTATAATTGAAAATTGTGTGTAGTATACGGCAGGGTGGCTCGTTGGATAGAGCACCAGATTCCGAAGCAGACGTGTCCAGGTTCGATGCCTGACTGAGGTAAATTATGGACAGTACGTGATGAGTTCCCAAAAAGGACGAAACTGATCTACTGGATGAACTATTATAATCAAGGTTGCCATCTTGATATAAGCACCTTATCCATTAATTACTTACATATGTCAGGATAAACTGAGGATTGTATAAAATAGAAAAGGCAATTCATCCAGTAGACTGGTTTCGTCCTTATTGGGAACCCATCACGTACTGGACAGAATTTGCCGCGGACAGCGCTCGAACCCGGGAAATTCTGGTTATTACGTGATGAGTCTCCAATAAGGACAAAATCGGTCGACTGGATGAATTGTATTTTCTACTCTATACAATCCTCAGTTTATACTGACATTTGTTACTAATTAATGGGTAAGGTGCTTATATCAAGATCACAACCTTGAATATCTCCGCCTGCACAACCAATGATCATTTAATTATATACTGGATGAATTGACTTTCCCAAACTATACAATACTTAGTTTATACTGACAAATGTATGTACATATTGGGTCAGGTGTTTATATCAAGATCGCAACCTTGATTAAAAGTAAAAGCAAGTGATCATGGTTGCCTAGAAATTGAGAGGAAGAAATTCTAGTCAAGTTCAATTTTCGCAAGAATGCTAGGGGTAGAATTCGAATCTGAGCTTTCCAAAACTACTTTCTTGGCAGTGTGGTTCCTGATAGTCAGATATTGTTCGTGCTCTGAAGACCAAATTAATTTCGAGATGGCAATACGTTTGATGGAGAGTAGTTAGGCCATGACATGTGACCGATTAAAAAATTGGAGTGGTATTTATCTAGTCCTATTAATAACGTCTTTAATTATCCTGTTGTTTTTGTTATGGCGATGTTATTTAATAATCATACGTTTAATAGGGGTTTAGCTCAAAGTTCTCATTGATTTGATATGGACTTAGAAAAAGGTCTTCGAAAAGTAAAAACGCGAGAGATGTTTTTTTTGATAATTTTTTCAACATATAATGGTAGGCTTGTTTTAAATCAAACTTGAAAAGCTTTACGAATTGACGATAATTGCAAAGGTACTTGCATCTAGAAATTTGGACAGATTGATTTCTAGGGGGCTTTAATCCTTCATGTCAACAGAATAATTTTCCTATAAGCCTGACGTCTATAAAATGTTCAGTTGATGCTTCGCATTTACAACGAAGTTTCTGCAATAAACAATGACAAAGGCGTGACTGTTCGCGTTATCGTGCAACCGATATACTGGCTATTACGAAGAAACATATATTTTGTCCGCTGTCTAATCGCATAAATCTGTGTGTTCAAATATACATGCATGAATGGATTTATGTATGTATGTATGCATGCATGTATTTATGTATTTATGTATGCATGTATGTATGTATGTATGTATGTCTTTATTTATGTGTGTATGCATGCATGTATGTATGTATGTATGTATGTATGCATGTATGTATGTATGTATTTATGTATGTATGTATGAATGTATGTATGTATGTATGTATGTATGTATGTATGTATGTATGTATGTATGTATGTATGTATGTATGTATGTATGTATGTATGTATGTATGTATGTATGTATGTATGTATGTATGTATGTATGTATGTATGTATGTATGTATGTATGTATGTATGTATGTATGTATGTATGTATGTATGTATGTATGTATGTATGTATGTATGTATGTATGTATGTATGTATGTATGTATGTATGTATGTATGTATGTATGTATGTATGTATGTATGTATGTATGTATGTATGTATGTATGTATGTATGTATGTATGTATGTATGTATGTATGTATGTATGTATGTATGTATGTATGTATGTATGTATGTATGTATGTATGTATGTATGTATGTATGTATGTATGTATGTATGTATGTATGTATGTATGTAGTGTTTATATATATATATATATATATATATATATATATATATATATATATATACATCCTTGTATGTATATAAGAATATATGTATATATGTATGTGTGCATGTTTGTATTTGTGTATGTAGGAATGATTGTATGTTTGGAAGCGTGTATATATGTATGTATGTATGCATGTATGCATGAATGCGTGCATATATGTGTCGACGATTTTATGTATGTGTGTATATAAATGTATGCATATATGTATGTGTATGCATGTGTGTAAATTATTTTTCCATAGTGTTACGACTCTCTGATTATCGTAGCCGTATACAGCAACTGGCTCGATGTACCCGAACACCAGTTGTTAGCAACTGACTTGGCCTACTTTGCTTGGATATGCATAGCTTTAAATAATTAATGCTCCACAAAATTGCTAACAAACTTGTGATTTACAATTCAATTTTATTTAATTTACCATCGAGATTCCTGTATCTCAACAATCATGTAGAACTTTAAAGTTCAGTTTTGCGGTCATTATGGGACTGCAAAACTGTCTGATGTCAGTTGTACGTTTATAACGTATTGCGATTTTTAACAGGCCTGCATCTGTATCAAATAAATTGCATGATTCAGTCTGTGAAATGACAGATTACTAGATATTCCGGTTATTGCAATCTATTTGTAAAATTTGACATGTGCTAGTTTTGACCTGTACTCTTAAACTAAGATACATGTTCAGAAACGTGCTAAAAATTTCGTGTTCGTTAACGAAGAAAAACGACGTGCTGTGTGTATGTTAAAAAGAATAGGAAGCTCGATATATCTATATATATATATATATATATATATATATAGCTGCCACATATATATATAGCTTTTGCACACATATATATATATATATATATATGTATATATATATATATAGACAATACAGTTAAACAATAATTGATTGCGCGGTGGTGGCAACAATTCTTTAAATCAAGTTTGCGAGCTTGAAGTAAACAACAATCACATTGTATTTAATCAGTCGTCGAACAACATAACAAAACTACCACCAGCCGCAACGCACTAACAGCATAACAAAACTACTGCGGGTTGGAAGACAAGGAGTGAGTAGGAGAAATAAATGAAATGTTTTCTGCCTCAAACCCCCTTAAGCGATAATTCTGGTATTTACTGATGATTGAACAATAGTGGTAGAACCTGTCTAATTAATGAATTGAATTAGCAATCTTATGCAATTTTTATTTTATACCGACAGTATATATATATATATATATATATATATATATATATATATATAATAGCATTCCTTACATAAAGTAATACATTAGCAACCTTTTAATCGGAAGATAAGATAATATTTGAATAGATGGAAGTATATACACTGCTGAATTTCTGATCAATAATTAATGAGATCAACAACGAAAAACTAATTATACGTTAGTAATAGATTTCCAAGTGACTGAATTATATTTACATCATCAGCCATGATCACTCACAATTAGAGCAGAGTAACCAACGGTTTTTCATTCATATGGGAAACATTGCATATTTGACGTATAATTATATCTTTTGTTTAATTGAGCTTAATTTAAGTTTTTTTTATAAGCACACAAATTAGATAAACCTGGCGCTCTTTAAGTCCATCATGTGACCTTCAACTGTGAAAAAGGCTTAGAAATACTGACCTTGCTTTAGTGCTTTTTTCGGCCAAATTAAAGTCGTAATTACATTATTCCCTCTTTATGTACATAGTAAGTACCAAATCATTTTAAGTCTGGTAATAGCTAAACGCATTATTTAACGAATATTACGATAAGAAATGCTATTATTTTGTTTAATATGATTTAGCGTAATTCACTCTAAGTATGTTTTCGCTTCTTAAATTATTAGCACCGTAATTTTCTGAATTGTTGTTTAATCATCCAGCTATCCTCAATTTGCAGTTAAATTTTTTTACTTACGTCGTACATACATGGTAAATACGTTCTACCCTCAGTCTTGATTGCCATATTACATGCTTTATTAACGTGACAAAGTTTCATCGTAAGGTATTCATGAACAAGTTGTATTTGCGATTTGGGAAATCAGTTTAATATGTAGCCACATCTCTGAGGCAACGTCAAGATGATAAAACCAGTCATGGAGTTTATAATGTCGTTTGACTCCTTTATATGGAGAGAATTGCATTTCTGTCCTTGATTTTGAATACTCAATCTTGCCGATTTCCGTTCAGATTTGAGTAATGAAGTTTCAATTTCATCATGAAAAAAATATTATTCTACATGTATTATTAGTGTGAGAAATTGCTGCCATTATGAAGCGATTGCGATTTTGTATTTTTGATTTGGGAAATCAGTTTACTGCATGGCCACATCTCAGAGGCAACGTCAAGATGATAATACAGATCTTGGGGTCTATAATGTCGACAGGCTAATTCACACCAGGAAAATCACATCACAGTCCTTGATTTTGAATACACGATCTTGCCGATTTCTGTTCAGTTTGGAGTAATAAATTTCAATTTCTTGATTCTGCGAATAAATTTTTCTTATTTGTTCCGCTTGACATTTTTTATAAAATACCTATTATACACGAATTTATGTCTTGGGTAAAATATTATGAAAACTAAAATTTGGTCTTTAAAAGATCATTGATTTCACTAGCCATTTGGCTCAGTGGTTATTGTAGCAGACTCCGAAGCATACGTGCCCAGTTTCGAGCCATGTTTGCGGAAAATTCAGGACAATATGTGAAGAATTCCAAATAAATACAAAATCGGTATACTGGACAAATTGCCTTTGCTACACTTTACGATTCTATGTTTGTACTGACAGAAATGTTATATATATATATATATATATATATATATATATATATATTCTATTAGGAAAGAAAAACACATTAATAACAAAGTGGATAAGAGATATTTATTTCGAGACTACTAAACTTCACTTTACAATCTTTTGTTCATATCAATCCTGGGTTTTCATTTGATTATGTGGGTGTCAACAAATCTGACTCTATTTTACTTGAATTTTTTGTTTGAGCTGATTAATAAGTGTGTATGCGTATGTGTCTGTGTGTGTGCCTGTTTGCATGTAAAGGTCTTTCTCGATATATTGTACAGTGATTTCTAGGATCTGGTCATTCATATATTAATTTATTGAGAGTTAACCAACTATTCGCATTGTTGGCTGTTACGTGCACGATTTTTATTTTCCAGAGTGTAGTCTTTCGTTTCCCCTTGTTTCGCAATTTTGCTTTGTCCACTTGGTAACAACTCAGGTGCGGATTGCAATGTTAAATGCTCATTATTTTTTATTTCTTTCTCCATATGTGCAGCTGTTCTTTTCCCTTCGATAGAATGTTTGTTGAGTCTGGTCGAGAGTGTGTTTGGTCTCGCCTGGATGTTAATAAATTGTTTTTGAGTTTCGTGATTCGTAGCGAGTCAAATAGAATATCATGTTGATGAAACTTTTGAATATTTAGGTCAGGTGGTTGTTTTTTTTATATAAAGGGCTTCATAAATAGATAATAATTTTTCTGATTGTGCTTTATGTAGAATTGAGAAGTTGGTCAAATTGACTGGGTGCCCCGTTTCCAATATATCATCGGAAATAGCTGATTTTCCTGACGGTGTCAAGCCTTTTTAATGAATTTCTGCTGTAAATGTTGCTGAGATCTGTTGATCACTTGCTTCTCTGTACGTCCAATATATGTGCAACTGCATATACATGATCGGATCGGAAACAACATGAGGGGAAAAGAGCAGCTGCACACACGGAGAGAGAAATTTCGAAACAATATGAGCATTCAATACTGCAATCCGCACCTGCGCTGTTACCAAGTGAAGAAAACAAAAATACGGAACAAGAGGAAACAAAAGACTACACTCGGAAAAATAACATTCGTACATGTAACAACCAAAAATGCGACTGTTGGTTAACTCTCAATTTATCAATATATGAATGACCAGATCTCAGACATAACTTTACAATACAGCAAGAAAGACCTTTACCTGCAAACAGGCACGCACAGACACAAACGCACACACATATATAAACGCACACACACTTACTAATCAGCGCAAGCAAGAAAAAGAAGTAAAACCGAGTCATATTTGTGCTACCGCACATACATGGGAATTTGTAAATTGAATGATTTCGAGAGAATTGACAATTGATCTTTTGCATCGAAACTCGTGATTCTCTGTGTGCAAAATGTGATATTAACTTTATTCTATTTAACTGCGGTTAAATAGATTGAGATTTACTTGTCTATATGCGAATAAATGGACATATTTATGTGATGTGATATCTTTTATATATTGTACATTTTCTAATATTATTATCTATTTGATGGAACACGTGTGGTTTGAATCCAAATAAAGATATTATACTCTCTCTCTTTTTCTGTATATATATATATATATATATATATATATATATATATTTATATATAGGTGTTCATATCAAGCTAGTATTCCTTATTTAAACTAAAAATTAGTATGCTTTGTTTTGTATTATATGAACATTTCGATGTTTTATTAACTTTAATAGTTTATTGGTAAATGTATTTGTATAAACAGCCAAAATGTTTCGAATCTCGATCGGGTGCCGATTTCTAACCCGATTGGCGAACAATAGGTTACTAACTTGTGAATCCTTTCGGGAATCAATAAGACTATGAACCAAAATCTGCTACGCTTGAACTATGAGGATTGCGATTTACATCAAATTGTGACGGATGCTGCAAATCAGAATAATAACTGACAAAATGGTGATGTGTTGGTCGAATAAATAGCTATGACAAGTGCTGATTAGCCACGTGTACTATTTTTATATGAAAAGAACTATAGACGTTGTTTGCGGTATTTCCAATCTAAGCTGGAAATGCTACCCGTTGGAAACTTTTTTCAATAAGAGAAACATTTATTCCCAGATATTTATTTAGAAGCACATTATACAATTATATAAACGTGCTTTCGCTCATCTTATCAACTTATTAAACAGAATGCATCAAACATTTTCAGTTAAATTGACCAGAAAGCTCAGCATAAAAATTACACAAAAATTCAAACTTATTATTTCCGAAAGCTGAAATAGCATAGGCAAAACTAAACACAGCTTTTTCGGAGCTTGGGAAGTTCTTTAGTAATTAATAAGTGATCTGTTGGTGTATCACATTTTGCGGAGGAAAAAATATGCTTTGTTTAGATGTACGTGCAACAAGTTTCGCATTTATTAAAATTAAATAATTCGCCTAACTGAGCTACATAAATAAGTAAAAGATTCACGTATTGCTCAAGAGATACAGGCATCAGCAGCTCTACAACAAGCAATCAAGAGGGAGTAGCAGATTAGCAAGTAAAATTCTAATGTTTTTTTAAATGAGTGTTGACGTTACTTAATTCGGAACAATTGTCAGAAATAAGGAGTATGAACAGTAGATTAACTATTACAAATATCGTTATTCTGTCATTGAGTTATTTCTTCGGTTAAAAAAGGCTCTTATTAGCATTATAAATAAATAATTATAAATATATATATATATATATATATATATAACCATTAAAAAGTTTAATCGAAGTGATATTGTAATCATTATAATCAAGGTTGTGGTCTTGATATAAGCACCTGACCCAATAATACTTACATATGTCGAAATTCAATGGATCAGGTGCTTATATCAAGACTGCAAAAATGATTATAATAATTTTTATCACTGCCCGACCAACCAATTTTTGTTTGATATTCTAATCAACTGGCCACGAATTACATAATCATATAATAATTTACTAGCATCCATGAAAGCCGAACACGCCCTCGACCAGACTCAACAAACATTCGATCGGATTGGCAACAAAGAAAAAACAGTTGCACGTCAGGTATCAAAACCAATGTTAAATGCAACCGAAATTTCAAAACCGTATGAGCATTTAACATTCAATCTGCCAGCCTGTGCGGAGATCGATATGCATCGATGCCGGCATTTCGTAGAAGAATTTTTTTAAAAAGCCGATGACATCAGAATTTCCTCGTTGACCAATGGGTGAAATTTATGCAAATTTTGCTACATTTGGAGACAATTAATAAAAATTTTATGCATTAGGAATGTTGTGAAACAAGTTTTGTCCAGCGTTACATCATATATCACGCTATTACCATTTCAAATATACTCATTATATAAAAATTTTTGCTTAAAATTAATCATTCTTTTGTGTCATGTAAAGACCTGTCCACTACAAAGATATTTTGATATGAGCTTGCTTATAATAAAGAATCCAGACACTAAACTTTTTCTATTATTATCTGTGCTAAAATTGTGAAAGCTTACATTTTGTCAAGAAATTAATAAACAAATATTATGCTTGAATATAGTAGGGCGTTTACGCTGTTACGTTATTGCATTGTGTGCATTAAAATAAAACATCTTCATTGAAATATAATATGAAAACAGATATGAGATGTTCAGGAAGCTTACACCATCGTGGAGATAATGCACACGGTTGTAAGTTAATTACGTAAAGCTAAAATATTTCTATTATTAATAGTGTAGCGTCTACGTTTTGAATTTACATTGTTTATGTAGAATTGCTGCCTTTATTTGTTGTACCCAAAAGCTATATAAATAATAATATAAATTCGATAAAGTCTTAACATTAATCGGTAATTTTTTAATCTAGCATAAGTTCGATACGCAAGTATTTAACAAAACATTTGTATGTATGTATTTATCTGAGTTTATTTATGTATATACATGTGCATATTAAATGCTACTATTGCTAAAATGTATATAAAATCATTGATGAACATAAGTTACATTGAATATAATCAGAAATATGTCTCAAAGAGAGAAATTCCTTGCATAAAAATTGTGGCTTCTATGATTGCTTAAACTGAAAAAAGGTTGTGGAACCTCTGATAATGTATCCGGTAAAGGGGATACAGATATCAGTCTGCAACAAACGATTACCTTAAACGTACATTAGTCGCGCGGGCTGTGATAAAATTACTATAATCAAGATTGTGATTTTAATATAAATACTTGACCCCTTAACTACATACATTTGTCAGTATAAACTAAGAATTGTATAGTGTAGTAAAGTAAATTCAACCATTAGAGCAGTTTAGTCCTTATTGAGAACGAATCACGTACTGGGAAGAATTTTCCGCGGACAGGGCTCAAACCTGGGCACGTCTGCTTCGGAATCTGGTGCTCTAACCACTGAGCCACCTTGCCTCACTGGCTAATTCTATCCAGTACGTGATGAGTTTCCAATAAGAACGAAATCGTTTTACTGGATAATTACCTTTTCTACACTATACAATTCTTGGTTTATACTGACAAATGTATGTACTTAATGGTTAAGGTTTTTATATCGAGATCGCAACCTAGAATATAGAAGAAGCCTTAACTTGTTTGTCTTGACTGTGTTATACGCTAAATTATATTGACTATACAGATATTTTTTAGAACGTAACCTACACTGTATATGTGAAGTTATATAGACGATTCGACTAAAGGATCAAAGAGTGAGAACATGTGGTACAACACAATACGTTGAAATCTTCACTGCGGCCATGTCGTTATATAAATCACATAGGATGAATCACATAGGATTCGGTAGGGACAGATTGGAGTTAATTGTCCTTATGTTCTATGCAGGCAGTATTGTGCTTTACTTTGCTACTACTTGTTCTAAAGCTGATGCATATTAAAATAACGAATAAGGACAAAAAATTCTGCAGCCGGTTGGAGCACAGTCGAACCGCATAACAAAACTACAGCCAGTCGCAACGCACTGGCTGTAGTTTTGCTATGTTGTTCAACGACTGGTTAAATACAATGGGATTGGTGTTTACTTCAAGCTCGCAAACTTGATTTAAAGAATTGTTACCCACACCCGCACAATCAATTATTGTTTAATTTGTTACTAGGTGTGTAACACCTAATACATAATATGGCAATTTATGATTAAGCAAACATTGGTTTCGCGGATGGTGACATCAATTATTACAATCAAGGTCGCGAACTTGATATAAACACCTGATCCATTAAGTACTTACATTTTGTCAATGTAAACTAAGAATTGTATACAGTTCTACACAATTCTTAGTTTTTATTGACAAAATGTAGGTATTTAATGGGTCAGATGTTTATATCAAGTTTGAAACCTTGAGTATAGTAAATTATACCACCGCCCGCGCAACGAACGTTGGTTATATTATATAAATGTACATCTCAATACCCCTTCCCAATATAGTGTGGTTACTGATCAGTAACGACAGATTGGGGATAGATAGTTGGAACTTTGCGTCTAAATGGATGCCATATGAGCTCAACCTAAATGAAAAAGAGCTAACCGAATTACGTTAGTTAGTATATGAATAAAAATTGTGTGTAATGTGTGGCAGGGTGGCTCAGTGGTTAAAGCACCAGATTTCGAAGCAGACGTGCCCAGGTTCGAGCCCTGTACGCGGCAAATTCTGGCCAGTACATGATGAGTTCCCAATGAGGACAAAACCGGTCTGTCGGATGAATTGTCTTTTCTACACTATACAATTCTTAGTTTATACTGACAAAATGTAAGTACTTAATGTGTCAGGTGTTTGTACCAAGTTCGCAACCTGGATTATAGGAAATATAACAACTTATTGGGTATTACAGGAAGAAAATTATCTGAACGATATAACGACGAATTTCCCAATAGACCTAGCAGGCACATTTGGCTTAATTTCAGCATTGCTTATCATTCGATATGCGCACCTAGACTGTGATTTACTAGAATATCATTAATCACTCGAGCTAGTGCTTAACAACAAATTTTGCCTAGTAGGCATGTGATGTTTACTAATTAGCTATTTCGTTGGCCGCAGTATTGCACTTTCATTTTTAATGTTCTTACGCAATCATGTGCGGCAATGGCGATTGCAAGTACAAAGAAAAGTTAAGCTGGTGTTAACCTAGTTGTTGATAAATTTTGGTTGTTTTGGTAAAATACTTATAAACTCAGTTTATATTTAAATATATATATATATATATATATATATATATATATATATAACGATATAAATATATTTATGCAGATAGATTGTGTTTGTTTTCAGGTTTGAAGCAAACCACGAGTAATTGTGACACTTTAAACTTGTGGAGAAAAACGTGTTCGTCTATATTGTACCATTAGTTGTGTCTAAACTACCTTCGTAATTATGCAGAAGTTCTGATTATCATATGTATTTGCGCATGACTAAACAAATAGCGTCATATGATTGGACGAGTCTAGTTTTAAACGTGACGTAAATTTCGGAATGTCTAATGCTAAAATACGATTACAGCTCATTCAATCCAATTATTGTTTCTTGAGAGTTTGGCCGCACTCGGAACATTGATGAGGCCCGGCTGGATGTGGTCTTATCGCGAAGAATTGCTAAAATTGTTTGTAACCAGAAGTCACTAATTATTTGTGTAATTTAAATAGGAATATTTTAGCCCGAACAGTAAATTTATTTGGTGAATTATGAATAAAAAATGATTAAATGCAATGCCACAAAAGTTTAATTAACACGTTGAGTATACATGTTTGTCCGTGTACCACAATGAATGCAATTTTGTCGAGGTTGTGCTATATACGTCGTTTGTGTGTGGTTTGGATTCAAAGTGAGTGAATTATTTTTCAATCCTGTCGATGAATTTGTCCATATTTGCCTTTAATTACAAAGTAGTAATCAAACTTAGATTTATTTACACGTGCTGCATTAGTCAATATTTCGGCATGGAAAACATTTAGTAGACAAAAAAAGTGTTTTTGTTTATGCGCTTGCTCGCACTTCGGTTTTGGCTAAACTGCACTCTAGGCGAGGTATACTCTTTTGTGCACAGTTCATTGTTTTGCAGGAAAAAAGTAGATTGCTAAGTTTCCAGATAAATGGAATGAATAAAAAGCATGATGTATTGCACGGAATACGCCTCGTTCTATCTTACCATCATAGCTGAGCATCGTTTCGAATAGTGCTGGGATAGCCAGCAAACAATTCGTTTTGTTCACACACACACATATACAGTACTAGTTTCCAAATAGGAAAATAGATTGGCGTTATGTGTAGTTTGCGACAGGGAGACTCAGTGGTTAGGGCACCAGATTCCGAAGCAGACGTGCCCAAGTTCGAGCCCTGTCCGCGGAAAATTCTGGGCAGTACGTGATGAATTTCCAGTGAGTGCGAAACCAGGCAACTGGATGAATTGCCCTCTCGACAATATACAATACTTAGTTTATACTGACAAATGCATGTACATAATGTGTCAGGTACTTCTATCAAGATCGCAAATGTTATCAAGCCCGCGCAACCAATGTTCGTTTAATTATATAAATGTTCATTTCAATGCCACTTTCATATGTAACGTGATATCTGCTCTATAATGACAGGTTTGGGTTGGTCAGTTGGAAATTTAGGGCTAAAGGGATGCTATTTAAGCTAGACTTGACGGAAAGTCTATCCAAGAAGCATTAGTTAGTATATAACTGAAAACTGTGTGTAGTGTGTGGCAGGGTGGCTCAGTGCTTATAACACTTGATTCCGAAACAGAGGTGCCCAGATTCGAGCCTTGTCAGTAGCAAATTCTGGACAGTATGTGATGAGTTCCCAGTAAGGACGAGATCGGTCTTTTGGATGTATTGCCATTTACAAACTATACACGACTTACTTTATACTGACAAATGTATATACAAAATGAGGCAGGTGATTATATGGAATTCGAAACCTTGATTAAAAGTAAAAGTAGTTGTATTGATTTGTCTAGTTATTTGCATTTCAAGCAATCTATCTTTATAGCCATACGCGTAGCACCAACTTTATGTTTCGGTCATCAGATCTGTTTGTGCTAAAAAGAGTGGAAATTCAATCTTTTGGCCATATTTGCCTAGTTAACATTTATCACAAGCATATTTTTAATTATAAAAAAAATTTCGAAGCATAATGCAATGGATTCTGCCTTTTTAATTTGGTAGGGAATGTTTGGTCATGCACGGTGTCATAAAAAATTACAAATTTCCGGGTAAAAATTTCATTTGTAGATGGGTTTGCCTTTTTTGACAAGCTTTCTCAAGTTTTTCTTCTACTCAATTTTTTAATGTCCAACGGGCAGCAAAAAAGCTACGGTCAACAGACGGGGCACTCGGGTAGATAATTCGGCATCACGACCAAACACACTACGCTTTCAATCGTCATGAAATTTTGCCTTTGTTGGCTATACGACTTGAGGTTTATAACGTATCAAAGGGAGCGAAGTCCTTTCAATTTGTGGTATTGATCGTATTTCAATAAAATGTGTAGAAATCACAGCCAAAAAGAACACGTATCGCACATAAATCCCCCCACACACACACACACACACACACACACACACACACGTACTCCATATATTATATTAGCTAAGCCTGAAATAGCAACAAATGCTTATTTAAACGAATAAAGTCAACTTAACTTTCAAACAGGATGAGTGATCAATCATAACTTAGGAGTGAACCAATGCATAAATCACGTGCGTCTTTAAGAATGCACCTTCTGTTTGCATTACGTTTAAATTTATCTCGGTGTCTTCATTGAACTAGATAGGCCATCAGGCATGTATTGTATATTTAACAAATATTATTTCAGTATTTTTTAGTTATTTGCTTCAAATGAAATCTTTGCTGTCAAGATGTCTAATGGTTTCTATGTCCTTGCTTCTGGTAATTTGCTTACATTTTATTTCTATTTCTTGTGCTTAAGAGAAATTGTTTCTTTACTGTTTTTTTTAACATGACCTGAGCACTTAATTAGTCCGACTAAAATAAATAATTTAACATTTGACATGCAATTATGTATTCATTATTCTTCAACTGATGTCACTACTAATCTCGAGCGGTTTGGATTTTTAGCAGAATAAAACTAATAATTAAATAACTAATAATTATTAATAAATAAAAAAACTAATTACGATTTTTTTATCGAATAGGTAATTGTAATATCAACCTTCATTTTGCTCGATATTGCAACATAATTTTCTTGAATGTGTAGTATGGTGCTTTAACAAAATGTTTGACAGTCTAGGTTGTATCAATAATGAATATTTTTTAATAACAAAAGAGATGGAAAATAATGGAAGAAAACAGAACATTAAAAAAAGTAATAAATAAATTTATAAATGAGAATTTTCTACCAATGCCACTTGGTCTTACAGCTTATTTGGTCATAATGATGTTGTGTAAAAGTCTAATTTGTCTCATTTTTGTATTATTATTGAGGTATTATTTAGGTAAATTCACTCATGTTATCTAAATCTTCTCCTTCATAGAGCAATCTTATTTTATAAATTTTAATTATTATTTTGTTAATATTATTGCTTCTACCTTTTTTGCAATTTTTCTTATCTGTTTCGTCTTTTATTTTTGAAAATTAAATTTTTTATCTTCTCAAAGAAGCATCGATTAATAACGACTTTTATGTTGCTGTCATTGATGATAATACTGATGATAAGGAAGACAACGATGTCAATGATGATAATGATGATGATGACGACGACGATCATGATGATGATAATAATATTAATAATAATAATTAATATTATTATAATAACAACGTTGATGATGATGATTATGATGATTAAGATGATGATGATGATGATGATGATGATGATGATGATGATGATGATGATGATGATGATGATGATGATGATGATGATGATGATGATGATGATGATGGTGATAATGATGATGATGATGATGATGTCGATGAGAATATTTGAATATTCTTTGTAGTCAAACAATGTGATGAGTTGAATTTCTTTTCATTGTAAATATATTGTGTCCCTTTTCAGATCCGCTAACGTACTATGCTCAGTTTGGATAAATAATAATAAATACTAATGCACCTTTGGAAGAACACGTTTTTTTAGTTATCTTTTTTCATTACAATCATTGAGTAAAGATATTATTTTTATTATGTGTCATTAATGCACATGCCGTGTAAGGACAGTAAGCTAAAAATATGCCTTAATTTTATCGGCTCACAGCTTACTTTTCTATTTTCTTCTTAATCTCGCTTAATTTCGGTTGTAATTCAGCCTCATTTTAGTAAAAACGCTAAGCGTTATTCTTTAAATCAAGTTTGCGACGATGAAATATATATCAATCAAATTGTATTTAAACCGTCGAAGAACTACATAGCGAAACTACCGTCAGTCACATGTACTGACGCGTTTCAAACTCCTTGATCATCATCAGAGTACGACGGTAACCTGACTAGCGAGGATCAAACCTTAATGCATAAATATATGGAAAGCAAAATAAGTTATGCAGCTTTCACATCTAGTAGTCTCGCATATATTGTACTTGCCTGGAAATAGATTGCGGTTTGATCCTCGCTAGTCAGTTTGCCATCGTACTCTAGTAATGAGAATGGAAGGTCGCAACGCGTTAGTACGTGTGACTGGTGGCAGTCTTGCTATGTTTTGCGATGATTGGTTAAACAAAATGGGATTGATGTTTTCTTCAAGCTCGCAAAATTTATTTAAAGAATTCTTGTTACTAACCGCGAAATCATATATATATATATATATATATATATATATGCGAAAGCTGCAAAAAGTTTATGCTCCTGACTGCAGTGAAATCTTGTAGTCGACATTTACAGTCAAGTTCCATGTATGCGTTACTACCAGAAGTGAGAGCCGCATATCTCATTTTGCTTTCCATATATATGAGTTACGGTGTGATCCTTGCTATTCAGTTTCCATCGTACTCTGATGATGATCATGGAAGATCGAAACGCGTCAGTACGTGTGACTGGCGGTAGTTTTGCAGCTGTTCGACGACTGGTTAAATACAATGGGATTGGTGTTTACTTGAAGCTCGCAAACTTGATTTAAATAATTGTTACCACCACCAGCGCAATCATTGTTAATTTAATTGTATTACTATGAGTTATTGTTATTATTATTATTATTATTATTATTATTATTATTATTATTATTATTATTATTATTATATATTATTATTATCGGCTATTATTATAATTATTATTTTTATCTTATTGTTTTGGATCTTGTCGTAATGCCAGTCGCATATATTTGTAATGGAATATTTGAAAATCCGAGTTATAAGCTCACTTTTGTCTTTATATACATTTATATATGCCTGACCAAGAGATACCAAAGACAGTTTTGCCCGGAAATTGTTTTCAAATAGGGAGCCTTTCATCCGTTACTCGCTATCATTTTCAATGCATATCTTTTCCGTTTAAAAATATGGTTATATTTAATTCATCAGTTAGCTAATTTTAAACAAGTGTATAGACCTAGGGCAACGTTTTTGAAGATCTGCAAACATAGGGTTCTAAATAATGCGCGCTAATTAGACAGTGAACTTGACTTTATATATATTTATATCGTATCTGTTTTTAAGAAGAGAAAGTTCATTTACTTCCACGTTCGCTTGTGGCCGATTGATTTCAAGAATATTCAACTGAAAATTCCACCTATATTTATTCTGAGCGTTCATTTGATTAAGGAGTTTGGATTTAGTCTGATTTTCAGTTTTGCCTTAATTACTTGTTGGTGGTTCATTATTTGATGACATTTGAGAGCGTGAGTACAAAATAAAATTCAGGAACAAAGCAATACGAAACAACAGACGAGAAACCACATACGTTTATGCAATAACCAACAATGCGAAGAATTAGTCAAAACTCAATCCATCCATATACAAATGACCACATCTTAAACATACAATGCTATTGACCCCAACACACAAGCAGATGCACACACTTACGCATAAAAGCACCCATTCCTAAATCATCCAAAAATAAGCCACTAATAAGAAATCGTAATAAAATTGAACTTCGGACAAATATTCATCCATATTATTAAATGAAAAACCAGAATTTATATAAATGAAAGAGTGTGGAGTTTTTTCGAAATGAATTGGCTATTTTCGAATTTTTTATTAAATATACTTTTTACTTCAAAAGTAATGTACTTCAAATTTTTCAAAGGTAATGGAAATATATATATATATATATATATATATATATATATATATATATATATATATATATATATACACGTTTATATTCCTTAATTTATTAAGACTCACTTGCGAACTGAAGGGTTAATGTTTGAGTTTCTTACATAATAGCTTGTTACTCTTCAACTGCATTATGCGAAAAGTTTAAGTTCACGTTATCTTAAATTTAGAAAATTTTGCCGATAGTTTGTAAAATTTATTTATTTAACTCTAACTTGCACTTTATATAAAAAAGAGACAATACATTTCCAATTATGGATACGTGGATAAGTTGTATTTTCTCCACCAAATTACTTTTAAAGCAATATTTGCGTGTTGCAACAAATTGACTATTCTTTTGTAACATATCTCTAGAATAAATGTGTGCTTCTTTTCGAATTTTTTAGTGAACAAAATTTTAATGGTAAGTTAAGTAAATATTGTTGGTGCTTTCTTTTACGAAATGCGACTGATGTGCAAAAAATCTTTTGAAGAGCTTCAAGTGTAAAATTTATTGTACCTCGTTGGTCGGTTTGTAGTATTTCTTTGCGCCGATAAAAAAGAAGCGAATTTTTATCAATCTAAAAAGTGTACGGCAATATTGTTACTCATAACATCTTGCATTGATTTCTGTGGTTGGTTATAACACCAATTTTGCTTTATTTAGAGCCGATACAACAAATCGGACTCTGACATTTACAAATCTGATAGATAAGTTTCTGAAATGCCTTTCAATATTATTTGCTGAAATATATGAAATAAATTCAGTAATAGGCTTATGGCGTTATGATCATTGGTTGCATTGTTTTCTAGATATTTTTCACAATTTTATTACTTTTTTGTATGCTTGTTTCATTCCGTTAGATCCTACGCTGTTGTATTTATGACTACAGCTAAGAAATGAATCGTGTTTATTAAATAAGTCACTGATTTATAATAAAAAAATTTTCTCTGTTATTTGGATTCAATTATTCGCTAGAAATTTGGCGAATTTATCGCGAAGTGGCACCGTGTTAATTAGGTAAGTGAAGCAATCTTAAAACATTAGAAGAGGTGTTTACAGTAGGGATTTAAAATCTCTAATGTGAAAAATTGTGCATGGTGTAGAGTAAGTTTTGAATTACCAGTAGGAATTTAGCTTTCAAGAATGAGAAAACTTGGCATCAACCAGTCTGAAATAGCGATTTAAAGAATTGAAAATGTGGTCATTAGAAAAGAACACCGTTTTGCTATTTTTCACTCTAAATCTGAATAACACTTGTTGCTCACCTACGGTTTGACTTCTGAAATGGCCACATTCGAAGCCTTAGTGACTACATTAGAGCAATTAAGGAGAAGTAAGTAGAAGCTTGAACTGAATTAGGGATGCCATTCTGCAAGGAAGAGTCAGCTAAATAATGTTGGAGCAAGAAGTTAGGGTCCACCAGGCTTTAAACGTTACATGCACTCACACAATGTTGGCTTTGTTCCTACATGGTGGTTTATTTTCTAAATGATGCCATAATTTTAGCTAGAACATTTTATGTTCAGCTATGCCTTTGTTAAATAATTATAAAGTTATATTAATGAATCTAGCACAGTTATTACAATAATGCATACTACGTTAATTATTACGGTGTGGTTATTCATGTACCAGTGGTTTCACTTTTGGTATTCTGCGCAAGTTTAACAGTTGTTGTATTAATATTGCGGTGTTATCTGTTTAATAAATGCACTTTTCAACTAGACTGTTGATATTACACATTCGTTTCCAATTCCAATGTAGCCATTTGTGGCTAGGTTTCATCCTATGCTTTGTTTTTTATTTATACGCTGATAATGATGATGATGCTTGAATGGCCGACTACTGTGTAATTTGCTGTTGACAATATACTTTGTCGTGAAAATGAGATGGTAATTGCGCTGTAGCTTCTCCTTATTCAAAACTTTAAATGTTTTATTCATTTTTACTCTATATTTCGATAGTTAATCTGCTGTTGTCATCATTTGAGAGTATGTATTGGCGAACCACCTTGTTTGTTCTTTATTTGCTAAGTACGACAGTGGGCATATTTGTGTTTTTTGGTGATAAAACTAATTTTTGTTCAGATTCGGACAGTGAATTTTTTAGGCCAATTTAATTTGTTCGTAGTAAGGTATATCTCTCTATCGAGACTCCAATGGATTTGTGCACCACTTTGTTTATATTTGGCACATCTAAGTTCGATAGTTTTACATTTTACAATATAACTAGTGCTAATCCGGAGGCGGTATTTGTATATTTGTTTGTTTTCCTGATGATTTGGAGTTAATTAAATGTATGTTGTTGAAGCGATGCCTTTTGTGTTTAGAATTTTCCCTTTATGCTTTGTTGCAATAGTAAGTACACTATGCATTAAGGGACTAAGTTGCTTGGATGATGGAATATAGAGTTTGTGATAGATTCCAATACCTTGTTATGGTTGTAAAGTACAATCGCTATTATGATAAATAGCAGTGCAATGATATATGCCAAAAATCACAAAAGGTATGGCGACGAATGTGTTTCCACAGACACCTTGGATAATATATCTATATAATGTATGTTTCATTATGTGGTATTATAGTATTTATTAAACTTGTAAACACGTGGGAATGTGTCTATATTACATGCTATAATAAGTTGTGGGCATGTAGGCCGATTTGAGGTATCAATAAAGATGCGAATTCAAGAGTATCTTAAACAGAACACAACTGGTGTAAGGACGAACCTTTCCGCAATGGCAGAACAGAGTTTTATAAATATTAAACTAAAAAGCAGGCAGATTAGCCGGTGTACATCAAAACGAAAAAATATAAAAATTTTGTCACAGCGAAGCTGTTGTTTGCAACAATACAGAAAATTATTTTTACATTTATATAATATAAATAGTTGAATGTTGGGTGTGCATGTGTGTGTGTGCCGTAGCACGTGCGTTTTCCACTTCTTATGGGCTATTATAAAATTTTTGTCATTAATCCAAAATTGTATCATATGTTTTCGAAAAGTTGTCTTTATGAGGTATCATGTACCGACTCGGAAACCATAGTGTTAGTATCCGGTACTTCATGACTTGTGTTGTATCACACAATACACACATAGTGTTAGTATCCCTTTATGACTCGGTATATATATTATGGCAGTGAGTTAGCATTGAAGTCGTATTGTCGTTGACTTTAGATTGTTAGGTCATCTATTACAGGTTTGCCACATCTGTTCAGGGAGATTGTACCGTCCCATTATTCCACATTCTTCTACCAAATATATAGTGGTTAAGGGGCGTACACCGGCTCCTACTGATGAGTCGCCAGCACGAAACGAATGTGGTACTGAGATTATACTTTCTGTTCATGCTGCCTTTGGTTTATCCTGGTCACAACTAACTAATTTGTTAATAGGTTCGCAAACCTAATACATACTTGCATATATATTATTTCTTCTGCAACAAAACAGTATTTAACTGTATCATATGAAGCACGTTGAGTTATAACTGATAGGTAAATAGATTTATGATAGATAAATGGTCTCATTGAGCTGTGTTGTATATACCTGCTTTAAATTAAAGTTTTGCTTTAATACATGAGTTTTAATCATACCAAATTATAAACTTCGATCGTTTGTCCGACAACTTCAGCGGTTCCATCGAGAGGCTGACTGGCACAAATCAATTTGGATACATTGAAGGTAGACGTCGTACCTTTCAAGGAAAAAAACAACAGATTCTGTTCTAATGGATTCACTGAAATAACGTCTACTGATTGGAAGACCGATTTCATTCTTGGGAGATATCCTCGAGAATGCCACGATTTTATTTATAATCAGCATGCAAAAGGTGATCACAGCCTTGAATTTATGTCAGGATTGAGCTACTGGAAAACTTAAAGCCCCGATAGCAAGCGTGTCCAACGGTTTCTGAGAATCAAAACGAAGCTAATGGTCAGTACATTTTTGATTGCCTTCGCTAACAGTAACAGAAGCCAACACGTTAACACACGCCTGCAATACAAATGCCTCGCCGGCTTTGTGAAGCAGGCCATCTAAGAGAAGTAAAACTATAAATATTAATCATTCAACATCACGAGAAATAAGTGACAGTTTTTTTAATAATCCCACAAAAATTATAGATATTATGTCATGTTTATGTGAACGTGAAACTCACATTATCAAATGCAGATAAATTTATGTTTACGATGATGATATTCGGTGTGAATTAATGCCCATTGTGGAATCGTTTACGCCCTTAATTTATTTAACTTTCTATTCATCTATAATTGTAGGTCAGTCGTTTAAAGCTTGAATCTATGGCATTTGCATATAATTTGCTAGCTTCTCTAGGGAATTTTTCCTTTTTACTTTGTCATTATTTGGTCAGTTACTCGAATTGGAGACAATAGAAAGTCATTACATAAAATCAATAAAATGTATTGATTGAATAACTTATTCAAAAAAGACAAATAGTAAGTATTACTCGCAACATTCTAACTCTAAGCTATTCATATGCAGTTGCAACTTAATAATTTTACTTTCACCATTAAAGATAATTTCAACTCAGCTTTGTGTTAAAAATATTTGATCTGTGTAAATGCCAAAAATAAATATGTTCCTAGGTCTACGTCCCGCATGTCTACATATGCATAAAGAACATTTCATACCTAACATATGCATTGCGGTTTAATCCATGATATTCAGTTTTCACTCATGCTCTGTTATTCATCATGGAAGGTCGTGTCTTAGGAATTCGTGCGGTTGATTGTAATTTTCGCGAATGTATAAAATAAAATGCAATGGCGCCGTTTATCTCAAGTATGGAACTATATATATATATATATATATATATATATATATATATATTATTATATATAGTGTGTATGAAAATTTAGTCTTTGCGCCTGCTTGGTAAGCTACAAATATTGAAATATACCTGGTTTCACAACTGGGTTGTCTATTTTAGTCCTTGGTAGGCCCAAAAATAAAGTGAGGTGTTTAGTTAGGGAAGAGGTAATATTTCAAATTTCAAAATGTCAACTCGTTCAATTTCATAACAGTAATCAAATTTGAGTCTTATTTTTCAAGAACAAAGCCCTCTAAAACGCAGTAAAATATGCATGTCCGCATCCAAATATGTTGTTCCATGTATATATATATATATATATATATATATATATATATATATATATATATATATAGTATAGCCTATTTAGCATAATATCTGTCATATAACGAAGAAAAAGAGTGAGCTAGTTCGTCCTTTAGATTTGGAATGATTCCAACAGATTTGCACTTGAAGCAAGACTGACTAAATACGACATGGCACGAAAATTTTAATTGCATGCAATGCTCGCTTTGTGTGCCGTAGTAGAAGAGTACTATGTGTGAAAGAAATAATCGGGGCCAAGATCTCGGGCCGCAGCTATTATGACTACTATTGAGACGTACTCAGTATGTACGCAACCTTGTCATGAAGATGACTTATATTTAAAATCCGGTGCCATGGTTATTTTATTCCAACGAAATTTAACATTTTCCAATGCCGCGTTTTGCGTACGCGGGTAGTAGCTTTGCACGGACAGTTTCACAAAGATCCGATTGATCACAATTTCCAATTTCGTTTTGTCTTCGATGGGGCTGAGTTTGTATTCGTCCCAATAGAAATGCGGTTCTATCACATCTTTGTTTACTGGCAACGTTTCGGAACGGAAATCCCCGTTCCATCTTCAGGCCAATTTATCAACTTATATACACAGCACAATACTCACAATAGCAGATTTAAGCAAATGTGGTTAAATCTGCTATTGTGAGTATTGTGCTGTGTATATAAGTTGATCAATTGGCCTAGGACAAATACAAACTCAGCCCGATCGAAGACAAAACAAAATTGGAAATTGTGATCAATCGGATCTTTGTGAAACTGTCCGTGCAAAGCTACTACCAGCGTACGCAAAACGCGGCATTGGAAAATATGAAGCTGGCATTCCGCAATCAAATTTCAAAAAATGTATTCTTATTTATAAATAAAATTTTCTATATACTCTGTTGGCATATGCGACATTTGATCCGGGTTTTTATTTTACGCTATCTTCCGGAATATTAAATTATTACTATGTATTAATTCTTTTCTTAAAATATTAAAATACATACTAGGGATATTAAATAGTAACACTCTCGCAATCAATACTCTACAGAAAAAATCACGCCTTTTATTTCCATCAAATAAACAATTATTATAATTAAGGTTGCGGTCTTGATATAAACACCTGACCCATTAATTACTTACATATGTCAGTATAAACTAAGAATTGTATAGTGTAGAAAATGCAATTCATCCAGTAGACCGGTTTCGTCCTTATTGGGAACTCATCAAGTACTGGCCAGAATTTGCCGCGGACAGGATACGAACCTGGGCACGTCTGCTTCGGAATCTGGTGCTCTAACCACTGAGCTATCCTGCCGCACACTACACTACACACAATTGTCAGTTATATACTAACTAATGTAACTTGGTTAGTCAATTTTTCTTTTAGGTGGAGCTCATATGGCATCCATTTAGACCCAAAGTTACAACTAACCATCCCAATCTGTCATTACTGAACAGACACCACATTACATGGGGAAGTGGTATTGAAATGAACATTTATATAATTAAACGAACATTGGTTGCGCGGGTGGTGATAAACAATTATTATAATCAAGGTTGCGGTCTTGATATAAACACCTGACCCATTAATTACTTACATATGTCAGTATAAACTAAGTATATATATATATATATATATATATATATATATATATATATATATATATATATATATATATATATATATATATATATATATATATATATATATATATATGAGTTTGTGATTGCGAATATTTACAAATGAAGGGTTATGCAGAATTTTTTGTTGACTTTAAAATTTGTACGAGCTAAGCAAATTGAATACAAATATATACGTCAATGTATTTAAAATATTTCCTGGAAATAAAATTGAATAACTGGGAATATCTTGTTTTGTGAATAAACAGCAAATTTAATTCGTGAATATTTAACAACACGCATCTTACATTTCAATTAAAAAATGTTCTAGCCTCAGTATTATAAATATTTCTATTTAATTGTATCTGATATTTTTCGGCGCATGAGCGGATCTGTGCGCCTGTCGAGATCCTTCTCAATTCCCATTTAGGTGATGCTTGAGTTTCTGTTACTCTACTATCGACAAATTGAGTTTTAAAAAAGAATTTCGTTTTAGGTAATGCATCGACTGTTATCCCACATTCTTTGACCAAATATATAGTGGTCAAAGGGCGTAATACCGGCTCCTACTGATGAGTCGCCAGTAAGCACGAAACGAATGTGCATGAGATTATAATTTCCCTTCATGCTTCCTTTGGTTTATCCTTCTGGTCACAACTGAACTGATTGATGTTATGATTGAAAGAACGGTGGAAAAATCTCAAGTTTCGATTTCAACCACATAATTGACTAATGGTATGATAGAAACAATTGCTTAAACGGGAATATGACATTTTAGTATGCGATTAAGAATATTTGACAGCTTATTAGTAGGCTTATAAACTTTCTACTAGGTAATCAATTATTTGCAGTGAAATCGTACACAAGTTCATTCTTTAGTATTTATATTAATGCATATATTAATTTCAGCATCTGAGTTTTTTTAGTGCTTATAAATGCGCTTTTATGTTAATACATCTTTTCAATTGCAACATCGATTGTTAGAATATTTTCACTATTTTCTTGTTTGACATTCCCTTCCTTTACTTTATATCTTAATTAAGCTTCATATTTTGCAAAACTTTTGATTATTTTCCATGCCATTATTTTTTCCGGTTTGATTTCCTTGTGGGTACAATGGGTAAATTAACATCCGGCAACAACATTTTAACTTAGATGAATGTTCATTTAACATGACGCCGAAATATTTTATGTATGAATGAGAACAGTGCGTGAAAAAAATTATTATTATGCAGAACGAGGACCAAGTAATGAATACTTACCATTAATATATATGCAAATACGCGATGTAAGCCTATATAATTAAGTGACAATTATGAAATAAGCCTGTTCTAAATATAAATATAATGGTTTGCGTGTAATTCCACAATTTTGTTATTTGTTTTTTTAATTTTCAGTTACCTACCTAGCATAATTTCTTTAACGGTTTATTTTATTTAAGTTTTCCCTCTCTAACACATAACGACTCACTTAATTAAGTCAATTCAACAGTTAAGTATAAGTATTTCAACAACTTCAAACTTTAAATTAATATTCAGGCACTATAGTTCAACTTAGTTGGTTGTACAATAAAGATAAAGACATCAAAACATACGAGAAATGCGCTTATTTATTGAAACTCCAGCTAGCTTTTAAGTGACTACCTCGTCTGATGCATAAATTAAACGCCTGAATGAAATATCAAACTTGCTTTTTTAGTTTTTCCTAAGACTTGTGATGACTTTGGTACCGATAAAGGACACATATAACTGTATCCTAAATATTTCATACATAAAGATGAATTTGGAAAAAATTAAATTTTGCAGCTGTCCGGTTTTTATACTTAACTCGCATATGAAATAATGTTGAATATTTAACTTTGAAGGAAGAAAATTCCAAATGATTGCTTCCGCTATACGAATCTACTTTCATTATTCACTTCCAAAAATTGCAGTTCGGTCTGGTTTTAGGCATGATTTTTGTAACCAGTATTCAATTATTAGGAGAAATTTCTTCCGTTTACAAAATGAACTTTGACAAAAAAGTTTGTGGGCTCATTTTGTAATTAACGACCAATCCTAAATTAATAACGCACCAAGCAAAATTAAATAAAATTGGACTGTTCAGCTTGAAGGAGCTTATACATTAAATTTATTCTGAACAACACCATATCGAATAAATAAACTTTATTCTTATGTTATCCATCAGAGACCTCACATTTTTTATGTTGCTGAGTATATATTGTGGATGATGCGCCCCACATTGAATTGTGGTTCAACGCTTTTTATTGGTTTGGTGTAGCTAATGCATTATGTTTGCTTAAACATTTTTTATGGAAGCCGGTTTGCTGTAAAAGAGGTTTTGTGCATCACCAGTTATTTGCATTTAGATCCCTTGCAACAGATTTCTTTATTCTGAGGCAGAATTTACGTATCAAATTTCTGTTTTGGGAAATTAGAATAGCGATATGATAACGTATATTTTTTGTTATCTAATTCTACTTTAAGAATGTTTTTTCTAAACAATTACTAATTAACGTCAATCAGTAAGACCAGGTTATTTGGTGATCTAGACTAATAGTTTTGGAACTCACACATTAACTGAATAGGATTGCAAAAGCTATTAAAATATTTAAGCCTTTCGTTCATTTTTAAAACTTAAAAATGGTTATGGAAGTGTCATCAGCATGCCTGAGATATGTGTGACAATTTTGAAAAATAAACATTGGCAGTTTTATTGTTTCATGAGCCAACAGACTTCCTAACTGAATGTCCGCCTCCACTCAATCAACTTGCTTGAAATATTTAAATTGACACTGAATTTAAAGATCGTGGTACCCTTAATTCGAGTCCCATTTAAAATACTTGTGGGTAAAAGGAATAAAACTTGATGATAGTCGATGATTTTACTAGAAAACTCTGTGGTTCTTCCAAGGAGGCTGTATGTCTACAGATTTCTAACATCAAAGATTATCATCATTTTACTCTTGATAGTGTGCTGACTAACTTTCTTTATGAATTCAAGATTGTTGAAAACACACTTTTTTGAAATTTTAGTTTTTAATGGATGTAGGATTGGCTTTAGTCAACCTGCTCGCTTGTGCTGGTGTAAGTTGATCTTTGTTATAACAGATCTCTGTGGCATCAAGTTACTCGTAACAATTTTTTTTGTATATTTTACCAGGTCTACATTATAGTCACGCAAATAAAAAATAGTTTGCTTGTCTAAAAAGGAGTTTGATTGAATATTGTTTATAAGAATTCTTAGTTTTCTTTCTTAGTTGAATTTCAAAACATGAATCTTTAATGGTATGTCTTTATTAACTGAGCATGTTTTAAATTTGTGTTCATGATTAAAAAATAACAAATTTATAAAAAAGATCTTATTCATAAGCAAAATAGCTGAACATATAAAATTATACATGGAACTTTCATTCCATCTTATCCACAGATTTAATGGAGAAATAAATAAATATAAAATTGTTCACCTTATATATAGATCAAACCAAAACGTTCAAAAAAGATGTAAGGTAATCAAGCAGGGTATTGTACCATATTTGGAAAACCCAATGGTAATGCCGACGCACGAAGAAATATTTTTGCTTGAGCAGTTATGGACAACGTCGAATTAATGAAATTTCGTAAAAATAAGGAAGCAAACAACACATTTAGCGTTAAATAAAATTGGGAAGGGCCTATTTGCATGTCGCAATTTTACAAGATAAAAAAATGGTAGTGACATATATATATATATATATATATATATATATATATATATATATATATGCAATACAATTTACTTTTGCACCAATGAAGTTAGTATATGGTCCGAAAAGCTTCAATACAATCTTCTACTCAATCTATACACATATCATTCTCAACATAAAAAAATAGATATACATAACGTTTAGTGGCAATTGAAATAGAATTTTGGTCCTTCAAACTATGGTAGAGGAATTTTGGTTGTGGATGCTATCAAAACAAAGTAAGGTGCAAAATATGTTACTGACTAAGCTGAAGGCAAACTATGTTAGTGAATAAACATCAGTTAATTATCAACGTCAAAGATATTTACAATTGTTTTTATTGTATTAAAATGTTTAAACTTATCTGTAAAATGTGATGGGTAAACGTTAATTATAAGTTTTAAGCACAAAATTCAGCTTTGTCTGAAAGCAATCTAGCGAACAGATGCGCAATTTTGTATAACACAGTGTTTTAACTAAACATTTTCCATTTCAATGGGCAGTAAGTGTTTGAATGGAAATAATGCACAATCAATGTATTCTTATTGAAAAATGATGTACACACTAAACCATCGAAACATCATTTGAGCAATTGTGTTTCATATGTTGCGCATCTAGTAACTAAGTAGTTCAAATAGGACCAGAAGTATTTAACAAATTCAGCATGAACGGAAAATATAAATTAATGTATAAATGTGTTTCGTCCATACTGCCGACTCATTAGTATCGGTCAAGGCCAGAGAATATACATTTGCTGGAGTAACAGGTGTTCAGAAGTCGTAATTCTAAATTTTAGTGAAATCCATTATGTTGGAACCATGTATTGACTCGGCAACCATAGTGTCAGTACCATGTATCTATTCGGTAAACACAGTGTTGATATCAGGTACTAACCCAGCAGACAGAGTTTTGGTACACATATCAGGCTAGTTATATATTATATATAGTCAGTTTGCTTTGAAGTCGCACTGTCGAAGACTTTATATGTTGTTAGTTCTACTACAGCAGGCTACACGAATTTACCGTCAAATTTTGCGACATTCCTCACCCAAATATGTAGTGGTTATATGGAGTAATACTGGCTCCCACTGGTGAGCGGCTAATAAGAACGAAAGGAATGTTAACATGAGATTTTATCTTTGGTTTATCCTTCTGGTCTTATTTGAACTATTTTGTTACTAGGTGCGCAACATCCAATAGAAAATTGCACATATATATTAATTCAACGCAATAAATAGTATCTAAATTTTATACATTTGAGAAAAAATGAAGGAAGCTCGTTTTCACCTGTAAATCTAACATCCGGATGCGATGAACTGAATTTATTTAGCATTTCTTCAGTGTGCTCACGGCTATCACCGAAGAAAAGCATGTCATCAACCAAACGATTGCATAATTTCTCGCATATTTAATTATCTAATGCTGAGTTTATATTAGTGAAATATATATATATATATAGTATATATATATATATATCATTGGATTAGTGTTTATTTAAGATTGGAAAATTGATTTAAATAATCAATTTTACCATTAGATTTGTCTGAAACTATGTATGATGTACAAGTATGCATTAAGTGTTATGAACCTAGTAACAAAATTAAGGTTCATTTGTGACCGGAAGGATAAAACCAAAGACAGCATGAACGAAAGTATCTCTTCAAGCACATTGTTTTGGCTTACTATGACTCATCAGTAGGAACCGGTATGACGCTCTTTAACCAATATATATTTGGGTGAGGAATGTTGGATAATAGGCCAATACAATCTCATTGAATTTAATTCGTATAAAACTATTTATTGATCGATATCTCTTAAATTGTATTAGCTGCATTTTTCACATAGAAAGAACCAATTAGAACTTCTATTATGACGATTCCTAATTTAATTGTATTTGTGAGAGCAAAAACTGTGTCATAGCATATACTTTATCTTTTATATAGCTAAATTATATAAAAATATAGAATTTCCGTGGAAAAGTAGAAATAAATTCAATCAATGTTTTGGGGAAACCAATCCACTAGGGTAGCTTAAAATTTTAACAGAATTCCATCGTGGTTTTCTAGAACTATTTTATTATTTCTTTCTCCCATTATTTTAATTTAACAACACATCTTCAAGACTAGCATCTTTGTAATTCTTAACGCATACTCAATATATTTTCAATATTTCAATGAACAAATCGGAAATAAATTGGATTTTATGAACTTTGAGTGACAATATATCATAGGTATCAATTTACATTATCTTATATTTGAGCATATTCACGAATCATTATAAACAAATGAATGTACATTTGCATATATTAAAAGTTAAAAGAGATACTTAAATTTCATTAACATCTTGGATATCAAGAAAAAGATAGTTATATACATCAGAAAATAATTAAATTTTGTTTGGCGCTAACAGTTGCTTCTATAACTTTTACAAATGTGAGATAAAGAATAACCAATCAAATTTACCAGTCGTAGGACATAAAGAAACTACAGTCAGTAACACGTACTGACGCCTTTCGAACTTGCATTGTCATTGTCAGAATATGACGACAAACTACCTGACGAGGATCAAACCGCAAAGAACATTTGTAGCAATGAAAAACAGATTTAAAGTTCTCACTTCTAATTTTTCTCGCGTATATTTTTCTGATAGTAGACTTTGACTGCACAATGTCTGTGCAATCGGGAGTATAGCATTTTTGCCGCTTTCGATGGAAATATATAAGTTTTACAATTAGAACATCATTGATAATAATTTGAAACAAGTCGTACTCTGATGATGATCAAGGAAAGTCGAAACGTGTCAGTGCGTTGCGGCTGGTGGTAATTTTGTTGTTGTTCGAAGACTGGTTAAATACAATGGGATTGGTATTTACTTCAAGCTCCAAACTTGATTTAAAGAATTTTTACCACCACCCGCGCAATCAATTATTGTTTTATTGTATTGCTTATATGTGTATATGTGGCGAAAGCTGCAAACAGTTAATGTTCGTGACTGCATAGAAATTGTGCAGCCGACATTTCCAGTCAAGTTCAATGTATGCGAGACTGCTAGAGATGAGAGCTGCATATCTAAATTTGATTTCCATATATATTCAATGCGGTTTGATCCTCGATAGTCAGTTTGCCGTCGTACTCTGATGATGATCAAGGAAGGTCGAAACGCGTTTGTTGTGTTGTTCGACGACTGGTTAGGTACAATGGGATTGGTGTTTACTTCAAGCTCGCAAACTTGATTTAAAGAATTGTTACCACCACCCGCGCAAAAAATTATTGTTAAGTTTGTGTGTTTCAGATCATGCTTCATTAATTCTATCTAGCCAGCTGCACAAATGACACGCTTTCCCCAACCGCGATCATCATTTTGCCCCGATAGAAAACTGATTAACGAGAATGAATTTGTAGTGCATATATAAGGTAAGTTTAATAGACGGCAGTTTTACGCTATTGATCGATTGGTTAGAAATAATGGGATTAGTATTTATCTCAAATTTTCAAACTTGATTTAAAATAATTATTTATATTGTATAAAAGGCAAAAGAAACAGATAGTTTGCAAAATGAGAAGGGAAGTGTAATAAGAAAAAGTAAAATATATTGCTTACATTACTCCTCATTCTGTTACAGTTCACCGAACGAAAATACTTTTGCTTACATAAGTCCTATTGCAATTTACTAAGTCATTTAGTAGTAAAGACTTGACTTTACCCATCTTTTTGTGTTTAGTTAGTATTTTAAATGCATTCTCACAGGCATCATTACAAGGTCCACAAGTTATGTTGCACAATTTCAGATGTGGGATTAAATTGGTTTTACACATTCGTTAAATTTTTTTAATTATACGATTAGTCAATCATGAGGATCAACATTACCATCATAGTACGTGGAAATACGATAGCCTTTTGATATTGAGGTTGTACTGCCACACCACTAGAGAAAAAAAGTCATCATTGGGCGTGAGCTGTAAAAGAATATTGTATTGTTCAGATTTCGTAGTTAATTGGACAACGTAATTTGATAAACGGAATTTTAAGTCTCCAAATATCGTTTTCACGACATTATTTTCAGCTCAGTCTTATTAATGGATATACACGATTTCCAAAACAAGAAGATATAGTTACACAATGTTGTTGGACATTTTTTAGCACTGTCCGAATTTTTTGTTTTTATTCCGCATTTTTCTTGTGCGAGACAATTGATAGCACTTGTAGGTCGGCACAAACCTTGAATCATTTACATTTCCAGATGCTCAGATTTTATTTCGTCTCTATTGATTGGTTCTCAGTTATCCCTTTATTTTGAAGTCGTTCACCAGCTGCTTGTCTGGAAATGACGTTGGCAACAGATTTTCAGAATTCTTTATTGATGAAAAAAGTCGAATAAGGACCAAATGCCGAATGAACATTCTCATTAAATGAAATTTTTAAATAAATTTTGTTCTTCTCTGATCTTTAATAAGGGGTTTCAGCTAAATTCTACTTTTAACTGGATAATAAATGCATTCTGAATGGATATAAAATGGAATTGAATGCCTTTACGGTATATTAAAACGTAAAGGTCATTTAATTCTACCCCTTGCATATCTTTTTACAATTTTTTTCAGCGCCTAAACCGAGAGATTGAGCAATCAGAGAAATATATGATTAGTCGGACAAACTGTGATAAAAGCATAATCCAAATATTATTAAAATAAACAATCACTTTATCAGGACGTATTAAAGTTTAATTTAACTTCTGTGTGTTTATTAAACAAAACTCGAAGTCACAAATCGAGTTTAACTTTGTCCCAGAACCTATCTTGAATTCTAACATCAATCGATAATACCAACATCACTGCTACTAATACTACGAATTTTACAACTACTATTTTAATACTAATTTTAATACTACTACAACAACGAATACTACTGCTACTAATAATGTTCCTACTACTGCTATATCATCTTTTTCTTGTAACGTGTTGAGTATATTCATTTTATCTCTCCACATTTATCTGCTTGGTGTACGAAGCTATTACAGCGCTGAACTCTCACTAGTATAGACAAATGAATAATCAAGGTACAACAAAACACACACGCAAAAGCGGTTACCGCTAGGCTTAAGCAATGTTCTCATGAATAATTCCTTTTTAAATTTATATAGTGAATAAGAAGATGAAATATGAATCACAATAAAGGTATTTTACACAAACAAGACTTCAATTACCATTTTCTGATAAATTACTCCAATCAGAAGCAGAAACCAAATTCAAACGCGTGGGAGCACTATCTATTACTGATTTAACGTGAATGTTTAAAAAAATTATTTTAGATCACCAGTTAATCTCTTATCTAACCATTTCGGTAAATCGCAATTCTTCACCATCTCTCTCTTGTTGAAAGTCATACGGAGACCCTATTGGTTTAGAAAGTTATACCTGAAAACACGGGATCCGGTTATTGACAAGGTTTCCCCTATTTTGTCAATTTTGTTTACTTTGAAATTCTCTTCAATTTGCTTAAATAATAATCTGTCAGTTCTCCTAATATACTGCTGCTAGCTTTTATATGAATATTGGAGTGTCAATTCCTGAAAGTTGATTATTTGTCATAACGTTATATTCAAAAACAACAAAAATTAACATTTTATTAGATATCCGATCAGACACTGTTGTATTCACCTTAATAATTATTCCTTTTGCGGTACGTCTTATAGACGAAGCATTCACATAGACATGCAATTATGTGCTCAAATTGTCTACTAATTATATTGTATTCTGTACTTCAAGTTTGTTACATTTTGTCGTATATTCGCTTATGAGGCTGTTCGGAAAGTGGCTTGTTTATTGTACTGAAATTACACATGAGAAATAGAAAATACTTTGTTTTATGAATTTGACAACAATTACTTTTTTTAATATAATTTATGTTACGCAGTTTTGCTATTTGATTTGGTAAGGTTTTAGCTTCTGACAATTGTTTGTTCCTGCGCCAGTATTAGCAGTAAACTTGATTGCAAGTGTTACGAATTAAAAAATTGCTGAACAAAATACAATGAAGATTTGATATGAAGAAAATTATCGTGACAAAAACATAAAAGATACGACTTAGGTGAATTTTTGTTGTGAACATTTTATAGCCTGTAGTTGGTGCGCAGCCAGTTCTAAAGCAAAGTTTAATGTACCTCTTCCGGATATTAAATATGTGCCTTAAAGTTCATTATAATCGACAAGAATAGCAGTAATCCGATTGCTTCTACTGACAGCTTGCAAAGTGCTCACAAATTGCTGAATCGTTTGCCCGAGTCTGAAGTAAATCTAATACAGACAGTGCAAGCATGACTTTCCTTCGCAACATCATGCCACGCTGCAAAAATAAAAGCCTTAAGAACTCCTCCAATAAGGCGTATTTCATCATCGATTAACACAACAGAAGCCATCAGAGTTACTAACAAAGCACTACGACATTAAGAAATATAGAAAATATATACGCCATGAAGAACTCATTTGAACTAGTTGAAAAGCCAAAAGAGAAACTAATCCATGTCATCAAAATGGATTTTCCTGGTGTTTCGTGTTTGTTCGGTAACACTCCAGTGGAAAAACACGGACAATTAATGCCACCTAAACTAAGTAAAATTTCAAATTTTCCTCTACACATTAATAACATTACTTTCCTATATTAGCATACTATATAAACATTTTTTTACTAATTTATTTGAAACTATTATTTTTCGATAGTGCAGCTAAAGGACGTAGCATTACACATCTGCGTAATGTATGTTTGCATTTAAATAGTGCTCACTTTACGAAAGAATCGTGCATGATATGCAGTTGCTTTTTCCAAAAGCAAGAGATCCAGCTAAAACCGCGAAACCAGTCGTAAATCTAATGGGTACATCAATTTATCCATCAAGATAAAGTCAAATTTCTTACAATTTTGGTCAAACATCTTGTTCGAGAAGAAAATGATGATTTGACTCTATCAATAGACAAAAAATCTACGTAATCTAGTCGATAAATAAACAATAACAGTAGAGTTTTAAGATTACACAAGAGAAAATTAATAAACAATCTGGCCAAATATGTCAGGATTAACTGCTCTGAACAAATTATCGAGAAAGATTGAAGCTTATGAAAGGTCCCCTGATATTGCTGGTAGAATTGTAATTCAGATCATGCCTTATTCCTTTTACAGAGAAGACCTAAAATGTCCTTCTAAATCTAACAGCCACAGTCGTTGAGCGTTGGTTAAATTAAAACTTGACAGTAAATTACCTTGATGAAATCTTTACATCGCCTTCAACATACATAGATTCATGGAAGTAGATTTCCAAAATCGATTTCCAATTCTCTCACAATTGTTTAATGATAAATATATATACATGTTTGTGTTGGAGAACATAAATTGTATGTATGAAACAACAGCTGATGAATAGAATCAAACAACATTTGTCACAGTAATTTATTGAAAAGGCATAGCACCATCAAGAAACTTGGAGATTTCGGAGCTCACGTTTAATGCGAGTAATACAGCAAATTTGACAAAAGGACAGCACTGAGACAACAAATACATCTTTTAAAATATCTCCGTTTTAGAATTAGCGAAGTTGGAATATTTATTAGACCGTTATGAATTCTTTTAAATGAAACAATAAGCAACAAGAAGATGACATGTATCACTAGTATGGGGTTGTATTGACAAGCATTGAATTTCCAAATCTAGCAATAATAATCTTAGCAACCAATCAACGAGACGTGCAAAAGATTAAAGTATAAGCCACTGCAAAAATTAAACCTGTCTCATCATTTACAATATCCAAAACTTTACAGCTAGATGTACGATTAATTCGACAATATAAAAAAACTTGTGTTGTTACCATGGAGAGTAAAAAAAAAGTTAAAAAAATATTACTCAACATGCAGCATAAGGAATGCTAATGGGGCAACTCATGCATGTAATAGCCAAAAATACGAAAGCCTCGTCAATACAAAGTCCATTAATGCAAGAGGAACCAGATCTTAATCAAAACTGAGTTGCACAGTAAGAATAAAACCGCCACGAATGTAAACACATGTCAATACACACTCACAATGCAATTAACTGTAAAAACTAGTACCATTTATTAAAAAAATATAAAAATGAAACCTCAACTCAGATTTGTTCTCATTCACTCAATCAAATTAGCATAAAAACAATAATAAATGGTTTTTTAAAAAATTTTGTTTTCACTTGCGGATTTAACAAGTTTTGCTTTTATTCACAAAAGACATACTTTCGAACCATTAATGCTCTTTTTTCTGAAACTTAGCCTTTTGTAATACGTAAAGAAAATGAAAAAACAGTATGAAAGAGATAAATACATATTGTGTAAAAGGTAGCCGTTTAGTGCGCGAAAACCAATGATTGAATACCTAGATCGTTAATTGGAACTTTAGGTCGAAAGATACGCGATATAGGAAATGATAACCAAGAAAAGTTTTGTAGCATATGACGTAAGATTGTGTGAAGAGTGCGGTAGAGTAGCTCTGTGATTAGAGCTAGAAGCAGACGTGCTCTGTTTCGTGCCATGCACACCGCAAATTTTGCACATCACATTAGGAGATCTCGACAAGAACGATATGGGTCTAAAATATCCAACGCTTCGTGTATATTACCAAAAGTTTATAATGACACTATTGTTTATATCAAGATCACAAATGTTATTTAAATAACAAATATAACAGCCCGCGTGATTGATATTCGCTATAATATATACATTTTTACTTCAATTCCACTAAATATTAGTATGGTTTTTGTTCTATAATGGCAGATTGGGGTGGTTATATGGAACTTTATGTCAAAACAGATGTCATATAGGCTCCAATTAGAGGAAAGTACATCCAAGAGCCGTTGGTTAATATATGACTGAAGATTGAGTGTTGTGCGCGGCACAGGGCTGAGTGGTTAGATTAACAGACTGAGAAGTAATCATGACCAGTTCGAACCCTGTTTGACGCAATTTCTTGACAGCACATGAAGATTTCTTAATAAGAAAGAAACTAGTCTACTGGATAAAAAGACATATCTAAATTATGCAATGCTTAGTTTATACTGTCAAATGTATGTGTATAATTTGCCTGGTGTTTATATCAAAGTCACAATCTTGATTTAAATAAATTATTCTGAGATTGCTCTAGCTTCACCGAAAATAAGCATTTAAATACTTTGGGACACATGAAGTTTCTACAAAAGTCAGCCTCAATAAAAGACATAATCCCATTATTGCACGCATTTCGTGCTATCACTCTTCCAAATTAAATTTATCTTTTGAATTTTTTATTTTATCTCTGAGTAGGATGTTCACTAAAAAATAAACGTATGTTTATTACTTATACAACTAGTATGTTTGTAAATACCGTTGATTTTTTTACAAATTGTCTCATTTAGTTTGTAGATTGTTGGTTTTTTATATCTTGTTGAATTTTAGAATCAAATTGATTGATTAAACATTAACCAATATTTATAAATAAAACTGTGTGGGAGACGTTTAAAATATAAGCAACTAATCTCTGCCAAGGTACAGCAAAGTCGATCATATTAAATATTTCATGGTAAATAATTTTGAATATGCATTGTTACTCACACACACACATATATACATATATATATATATATATATATATATATATATATATATATATATATATATATATATATACTCACGTACTTTTAATTTATGAAATGTTTTTTTTCATTTGCTAGCCAATTTGATAGATGGTAAAGTTATATTTGTGATTTATGTTTTTTGTAGTTAACTTACAGCACCGAATCCGTATCGAATGATACGCGGCGTTCTAAACCTTGTAATCATATAAAAAAACAATTTGAGGGCTAAATCAATATCTCCAAAAGGTCATTTTGATTTGCATCACGGGTTGATTTTGATTGATTTACTTACTGCCTTGGCTAATACTGACCTGAACATGCGTTCACTAGGCGAAATGATGACGAATCCGTATAACATCGAGTACGGCAAATCTAACTGTTACATTGCTTTCACCTGAAATACGGGTGAAGTATTTTAACAAAAGTGCATAACCGGCGCATAGTCAAAATTCTTGAACTATATTCGACTTTAATATTGCATTACTGTCTGCATAAATATATATGCACTTTGCATTACGTAATATGAACAAGTTATATCATATAAGGCCAAGAAATAATTTCCAACGTAAATCAAGAACACAATGTGAAATCCTATTAACGTACGCGTTTTGGATTTTCTAGTTATTTTTAATTAGGAACTAACAGTAAGGCGCAATTTCACTATATGCCTATTCATTTTATTTTAAACAATTAGACGAAGCGCTCTTCTATATGGGGGCATTTTACAGCCGTTAAATGACATTGGTTGCGCGGGCGGTGATAAAAATTGTTCAAATATTGTACGCAATCTTGATATACAAACCTGTCCCATTATGTGCATACATTTGTCAGAATAAACTAAGCATTATATAGTATTGAAAATACAATATATCAAGCAGACCGGTTTTGCCAATATTGAGAACGTACGTGGTGCGTTTCCAATAAATAAGTATCCGGTCTACTAGAATAATTGACTTTCCGACATAATACATTGCCTTTCAAATACATTGCCTAGTTTATAATGACCAATGTGTGCACATAATGGGTCGGGTGTTTATATCAACATCACAATCTTGACTTAAATAATTTTACAGTAGTATTTCAAGCAGATTCCATAAGATTTCCACACATTAAGACTTATAATTACATTGAGTAAATAAAATGTGCAACAATTCTCCCTTGAGTTTTAATAAAATAATTTTTTCGATTAAAAATAAGAGGATTTGCCATTTTGGCGTTAAATTTATCAGCAATAAATATTTTCTAGAAGTCCTTCTTTTATTGTTCAATACAAAGTATACTATTTATGTATTATTTGTTGTTTATAGCCAATATATATTGATTTGTGTGGTAGGGAATGCTTACCTGATAAAAATTTAGGAAAAATTGCTCGCTTGGATAATGAGGTTAACTTCTTATTGAAATGAATTTCCAAAACTTAACATAAAAATTCTATTATGTTAACCAGTTGCGCATAATATTGACGCTGCTGCCAATTACCAGTAATGACTCACTTCGACATTTTAGTTAATCATCAGAGTATGACGAACTAATTTTTTAAAGAATCAAACATTCATATATATATATATATATATATATATATGCATATATATATATACATATATATATATATATACATATATATATATATATATATATATATATATATACGCTGTTTTTAAGCACATAGATTAAACGATCAGGTGACGAGAACTTTTTAAAATACCTAAGCCGATTTTTCGGGCTTTATATAAAACAATTTTAAGGTGTAAAGAGATATAGGATCAGGTGGATATACCTATGTTAGTATTTACGAAAAGTGTAATCGTTTTCATCTCAGGGTTCTAAATTACATTAGAATGCATCAATGAGCACCACACCCTCTACATATTTCCGTCCAAGGATACGGACACTATTGCACATTCCACTATTTTACGTACATGCAAGTGTATGCCGAAACTGCGAATTAACATGTGTCCAGAGCAGAGGATTAATAGATGCACTAATGCAAAATTTCTTTTAACAAAATTTATTAACTAACTTTGTATCGTAAATTGGCAAATTATAAGTATTTAAAACTCAAATGTTCAATTTTCCTGTGTGATTCTCTACGCATATGGTGACATTTTGTGGGAAATTGAACAACTGTGAACATCTGAGTTCATGAACCTTCTGCGTGAACAGACCTGTAGGTCGTGCGCCGTAATCAAGTTACGCGTATTTTCTGATTTATGCATCGCTTGCTTCCTTTCATTGTTAAAGTAGTTTTACAAAACTTCTTCATAAGAGATTCAGCAACGTAGGCATGATTGTAGAATCGGTATTGATACAGAGTACTGTTCGACCATATGCCGCTAATAGTTGACCAAAATGTCTTTAAAAAATTAATTTACTCTTCAACTGATCATTCAAAGTTTTATAACTTGTTTGAAGACTCATTTCATTCCAGTGAAAAAAGTTATCACTCGAATTTATTGCAAGAAAAAACTAGAATTATTTTCATTTTATCCGAACACATACAGGCATAATACTTTAAATCAAGTGTGGAGCTTGGTGTAAGCACCAATCGCTTTGTATATAACCGTCGTCGAACAAAATAATAAAACTTCCGCCAATCGCAACGCTCTGACGCGTTTCGACCTCCCATGATCATCATCAGAGTACGACGGCAAACTGACTAGCGAGGATCAAACCGCATTGCAGATATATAGAAAGCAAAATAAGATATGCGGCTCTCACTTCTAGTAGCCTTTTAAACATTGTACGTGACTGGAAATGTCGGCTGCACAATTTCTATGCATTCACGGACATTAACTGTTTGTAGATTTCGCCACACACATATATATACAAGACAATTAAACAATAACTGATTGTGCGGTAGGTGGTTACAATTCGTTAAATCAAGTGTGCGAGCTTGAAGTAAGCACCAATCCCATTGTACTTAACTTGTCGTCGAACAACATAACAAAACTACCGCCAGTCGCTACGCACTGACGCGTTTCGACCTACCTTGATCATGGAAATTGAGCAGCCGAAATTTCCAGTCATGTAAAATGTATGCAGGAGTTGAAAGCCGCATATATATGTAATGCGGTTTGATCCTCGCTAGTCAGTTTGCCGTCGTACTCTGATGATGATAAAAGAAGTTCGAAACGCGTCAGTGCGTTGCGTCTGGTGGTAGTTTTGTTATGTTTTTCGACGAAGAGATAAAAACAATGGGATTGGTGTTTACTTCAAGCCCGCAAACTTGATTTAAATAATTGTTACAACCACCAGCTCAGTCAATTATTGTTTAATTGTATTTATCTAGAAATATGCATATATATATATATATATATATATATATATATATAAAAGAAAATTTAACATTGAATTATTTACGAAATTGGAATCAAAATTTGAAAAATTTTCTTCGATCCAGTGACGAGGAATACCTTTTTCGAATACTAAGTGTTGCGTAGTAAACTGAATTGTTGTGACTAACATAATATATTTCCCAGTTCCCCTTTGTAGCGGAAATTTTTTACGGCCCCTTTATTATATGCGACGTACGTATTCTACTGAAACGCCGGTTCGCTTTTATGAGACAACCAGACTATAGGAAAACGTGTAATAAAAAATTTTATTCATTAGTTTGCTCTTACCATTTATGATAATAGTTGGACTGATAAATGGATCCAAAATTGGGTAATAAAAATATTCCGCTGCAAAGGGAAACTGAGCACAATCCTGTGCTAGTTCCAACACATATCAGGTAAAATAAATCTTAAACGCTGAATATATTGGCATATCCATTATTGCCAAATGTTGTTTAACGTTTCTGTGTTTTATTTACACCATCTTTATCGAAAATATAATAACATTCAGTAAAATAATCACAAGACCAGATTTAAGCAGATTTGATAGGTTTGTCTCAAACCAGGTTGTCACATCTGCCAAAACCTGGCCTTGTGGTTAACGTGCAGAAGGTTATGATATTTTCTGATGAAGCTATGAAATATTTCTTGTGCGGGGCGAGCATCATATGTTGATTCTCCGCGAGTTGCGTTCGCGGGTTGTTGCTTTGCACTATCCGTTTCGCAAAGATCCGATTGATCCCCATTTCCAAGTACGCATCGACCAGGTCTCCGATTTGGCTGCGTGCAGATTCGTCCCTTTCTTCCGGGGGCTTCAACATCGTTCCTACTGACCACTGGAAATGAGGTACGATCTAGCCTTCGTTGACTGGCGACGCTTCAGAACCTCATTTCCGGTTCCATCATCAGGCCACTATACACAGCACAATACTCACAATAGCAGAGTTAAGCAAAATATGCTCCTAACAGCATCCAATTATCCTACACCAAATGACACACCAGGTACCTAAACTTTTATTAATGATTTTCAAATTGTAGAATATATGTTTATTTAAAAAAAATATTTTAAATTATTTATTTCACCTATTAATAAATAACTTCTACGCAGTTTAGATTTGTTATATAATTCAGTAATTTTAAGTTTTAGCAGTTTAAATAAAGACAATTTTCTAATCGTTAAATTTAACACTAATAGGACAAAAGTAATATTGATAGTCAAATGCATTTTCACGTTTATGCTTTTAATTAATATAATTAATGTAAATGCAAGTGAATTACTTATCATTACATGTGCTATTTTTCATGCTTTATTTTGGCTTTTGTATATTTACATAGATAAACATAAATTTGCTTTCTATTGTTTAGTCTACCATTTGCATTTTCTTCGAAGAAAATCGGATAAATTTTAGCATATTTACGTTGACATGAACACCTGCATCCTATCATACGTTTTTTCTGTAAATGCCGCAACATTTATCGTTATGCTTATATTTTATAGCTCGGTCTTTTTGCACTGGAAAAAGGAATATTTTACGGGAACGAACGTTTAGATATTGTCCGGGAACTATGTTGTGCGACTCGTTGAATTATGATTGTTTCTTATCTGCAGTACGAACAATTTATTTAAATAATGTGCAAAATTGTACCTTTTTTATTACAGAGAATTAAATTTACTTGCTTAAACGGTGCATCCCTGCACGCGGTTTGTACACGTACATTTAATTTCAATTTTAACTTTCTTCAGCATAGATTCTGACTCGCATATTTTATGTTTCTTCTAAACTAACAAGCTGTTAATATAGGCCAGGGCGAAACGGTGACTAACCTATTTATTTTTTCAAGTTATAGGCAATAACAAAATCGAATTATGACGAATATTTTGCCTAAAATTTTTCCGGTTTTTTCCCATTTGCTTATGATTAATTTTAATATTTAGTCAGAGCTTCTTGGATCAGTTTTTATTGAAGCCATGGCGTGATGAATATTCAACATGCACAGAGTACATATGCATTTCTTGTGGCCTTCTGCGCTAATTTGTTAGCATGCTATCCCTTTAATTTTATCTATCCCAACTGTACCTAGACACGGTCTGCGTTGGATGCAAGACAGCAAACAAAATATTCTCCGTGTTTAAAAATACCTCTGCATATTAAGGACACAATAGAATGAATTAATCTTTAATCAGAACACAGGCTTACAATATACAACGATTGGACTCCTGTCAGATGTTTAAGTTATGTAATAAATTATTAATACGAAAAAATGCTGTAAACACTGTTTTATAGATCCTAAAAATCAGAGTAAAATTGCAATAATTTTATGTATTAAACCCAGTATTTAGCCCTGTTAGCTGCCATTAACATAGTAGGTTTATCGAAAGATTTTCGTCAAATTTGCAAGCTTCAATTACCATCGGTTAAATTTTGAACCCATTACATCTTTAGAGTCTCGTAAAAGTTCTAATCTTTAACTATTAATGAAAATCCATCAAAAGAAAAAAACTAAATAGGGATATCTAAAGAGCAATTAATTAGCATACTTTAAAAAACTAATATGTATATATATATATATATATATATATATATATATATATATATATATGTATATACATATATATAGATATACATAATGTGCAGCAGTAGAAACTAGTAACTAATTAATTAAAATATGACAAGAAGTATAAACTAACTTTCCGTTCATACTGCCTTTGGTTTATCCTTCTGGTCATATTTGAACTAATTCGCTACTAGGGGCAAACAACTAATACACACCTGTGTAGCTTGTGTGTCAAGGTATCTAAATCGCGCTAACGTGTTTGAGATCGCTGTTTATTCCAATTAGCCAGCCTGAAATAGCTCATTGCCGATAAACTAATTTCATTTTACAACAACACATTTAGACATTCATTGTTTACAACATACTGCTCAAAAGCGAAAATTTTATCTTAAATAATATGACGGAACTTGCTAAACTGATTTAAGGTTAATGAACGTCAATCAGAAGCCTTGCCAAACATGGTTGAAAGTACTTTTTATTAAAGAATGACTCGCTTTTTTATTATTAGTTAACTGAATTAAGCTGTAAGCTTGTAAACTGTTTTCAGTTTTGCATATTTACACATATTTTCAGATTTATATGAAAGGAAAAATGTAATAAAAATACATGGATCGTCTCATCAAATCTTCGTTTATTTATGCGCTTAGTGATTTCTGATTCCCTCGACAACTGAAAAGCGTGACACGATCTGATACCAATTAACTTCGGCTGAAATGAAGATGCGTCACTCTCTATTTACAATTAATTGTTCTTTGCCGGTATTTTAAAAGACGAAAGAAATTTCAGCACGCGACATATTTCGATAGCCATCTAGTAATTTTCGCAAGCAACTGTGGTTGCTAGAAGCTTAATTTTATAAATCATGAAGATATCGTTTTTTCTATGTTAAATTTGAATAAGGCACGTTGTTTCAGCATGACTGTTCCACCTATTACATTATGAAGCAGATGATAAATAACATTTAAAAGTTTTCGAAATTTACGTTTATTTTTTCGATTGTTTTTTTTGTATTCTGCTCAAGGGAATCTCAAAATGATTAAATATTCTTTCAAATTATTTATGCTTAACTTTCAAATTAAGATTAATTTAAACGATTCTTTGCTGACAAGTTTTCTGTTAGTTAATCAAGGTTGGGATCTTGGTACAAACACCTGACCCATTATGTAAATATAGTTTTCATTGTATAATAAGTATTTTGTAGTGTAAAAAAGGTAATTCATCCAGTAGACAGAATTTGTTTTTATTACTGCGCTTATCGCGTACTGTCCAGATTGGCCTCGGCCAAGGCTAAAACATTGACACTTCTAAAGTTATACCTTTATTTAAATCAGCCAACGGCATAGTGGTTCAGTGGTTAGAGCACCAGATTCCGAAGCAAAGGTGCCCAGGTTCGAGCCCTGTCCGCGGCAAATTCCAGACAGTACGTGTTGTGTATCCAAATAATGACTTAACAGATCTATTGGATGAATTGCCTCTACTGCACTATCCAATACTTAGTTTATATTGCAAAAAATATGTAAATAATGGGTCGGGTGTTCATATCATGATCGGAACCTTCATTAAAGTAAATGTTATCAACACCAGCGCAACCAATGTTTGTTTAAGTTTTCAGTTAGATAAAATCTTTAACGAGTGTCATGATCGTACTTTTAATGTTATAAGTAATTCTTGGTTAATGTTGCTATGAAAGTTTACTGAAATTACCATCATAAATAACGAGCCAGACTGGCCTCAAATAGTCAAATCGTTACGTGGTTCGGACACGAAATACTACCTTTACAATGGAACCGTTTTCAATCGTTGAGATATTTGTTCCTGAAATGCCATTCTCAATTGCATTCATCAAAAAGTGATCTAAAAAATTTAAATCACATTATGATTTATAAAATTGAGCCACGTTTAATTAATTTGCGATGAAAACGTTTGGCGTTTTATGACAAATAGATAAGTAATGCTCATTGTTCCCTTCTTGTGTGCAAAAACAAAAAGAAATTTTATCAGATATAAGAAAATTTTCTTTCTCATGGTCTTCTCAAATATCTACTCATGAACATATCTTTATATATAAATTGGAAAGCAAAACAAGATAGAAATATTTGAACATAGAGAGAGTGTGGAAAATAGAAACCAATCAAATTGCGTGCGTCACCTCCAGTTCAAGCTCAGTGCTTGTACGTGCTTCTTCTGCTTACATAAATCCGGCTGCAATTTGTTTATCCATAAGGTTTCGTATGTAGCTAGCTCCCTTTTGTTTTTGCATTTAGTAATTACTTTGAATGCTACGTCTGGAGAACATACGTGCGATGTTTCGACGATGTGTTGCGCAATAGCAGACGTGTATTCACCATTTAATTTAAAATAGGCGCTTGAGTTGCAATGTTCTCTCATTCGAGTAATTAACCGTCTGGTCGATCGGCCTACGTAAGCTGATCGACAACTTGCGCATGTATATTGGTAAATAATATTTGATATCGACATTAACGGCTGTTTCTCTTTGATTGCTGGTAAAAGCAAGTGTGTTACCCTAAATAATACTCGTAGTTTGGTTGCATTAAATGTGCGTGTTAATGCTGCTTCAACTTTCTTTTGTGCCATTCGGGAAACTGCATCCCCTTTAAATGGGATGTTCAGGTAGACTGTTTTCTTTTCTGGCCCATAATACGTCTGTTTCTGGTTAACTCCCCTTTTAATAATTGATTCAATTAATTGTCTGGGATAGCCATTAGACATTAAATCGTTAATTGCTTTATTATATTCATTTTCTCTAGAATCTTGACTAACCAACCTGTCAATTCTTGAAAAGCAACAACGAACTGTTGATAATTTATATTGAAATGGCACAAAACTGCTGTAATGCAAATACTGTGCAGACTATGTTGGTTTATGGTTAATTGTTCTGTTTAATTTACCATTAGTTTCTTTCTTTAATAGTACATCTAGGAAAGGCAGACAGTCATCTTTCTCGTGTTCTGACGTGAAACCGATATTCTTATGTGCTTTGTTGAAGCTTTGAAGCAATGTTCGTGATTGCGACCTGTTCTTAAGTACAAGAAATATATCATCCACGTACCGTATATATTGTGCACATTTACTTATGTCACTCTTTAATGATGTATTTTCTAGGTGCCCTAGAAAAATCTCAGCCAACACTGGAGATAAGGGGCTTCCCATTGCGACACCATCAGTCTGTTTGTAGATGTTTCCAATAAAACGAAATCGTACGTCTTTCGTGCATAATAAGATAAGCTTGCGTAGAGTTTGACCTGGCAACGGCGATGGTAATATATCGTGTTCTACAGCTTTGACTATAATGTCAATGGTTTCATCAATTGGAACATTTGCAAACAAAGACGTAACATCAAAAGATACCATAATCTTGTTTTTAACATTTATATCTTGAATTTTGTTTACAAACTCAAACGAATCGGCAACTGAATGATTACCTAGTAGTTTACGTAATGGTTCAAGTAAACGAACTAGCCATTTAGCTAGTGCATGAAACCGAGAATTTACCATTGATAAAATTGGCCTCATAGGACAACCTCTTTTGTGTGTTTTGGTAATCCGTACATTATTGGTGTAGATGATCCAACTGGCTTGAGCTTCTGTGCAGTGGCCTCATCAATAAAACCGGCATCTGTCAAAATCTTAATTTCATTTATCACTTTGCGCTCCACCTTGTCTATTTCATCTGATTTATCGTTTAGACGTGTGAATTTTGTATTGTCATTTAACACGTTTTCCATCTTTTGTACGTTGTCCGATTTGTCCATTATACGATAAGTAATGATAAGTAATAATTATAGATAAGTAATGGTATCTATAAGACAAATCTTAAATTATCAAATATTCTATTGGAGCCCCGAAATTGATGATTGTTCAAATTCCTATAATTTAAGCTCGCTTTGACTGCAAATGATATTTCAAATTGGATCGGAAAGAAATTATTTCGATAAGGCGCAAAATTATTTACTAATTTCGCGCCTAACATGGATAAAAAATCTCGATCTAAATTTAACTGAATAAATTAAGGATACCTGAAGACAGGAACCAATAAAAATTTACCAATTGATGAATAGTTTAAATGAGATATACTTATCTATTTAGCTAAAGAATTAACACAAAATGCAATTAATTTACAAAAAAGGTCGATTAATTTTAATGCTGGAGCTTAGTTTAGAAAAAAACCCAGTAAATAAGTTTACTGAAAAAGGTTGGAAGAATTTTTCCAAATTAATGATTTGATACACAAATTTTAGAAGCCTCAGTTGAGTAGGACACAAAACTTCAATGATGTCAATAATTGTGATTCAGGCAATTCAGAACAGATTCTATTTCATGGTGTTTGAAAACTTTTCTTTAAAAAATTTACTGTTATTAAAAACGTGCGTGCAGAAAAATTCAAGGCCTCCGTAAAATTTATTGAAATTCAGCCAAGATATGTTTATTTAGCCCGAAAACTGACTTACATAATAATAAATACTAAGCTTTCTCGCTAATCAGATAATTTCAACCTCTTAATCATGTACAAAATTATAGAAATTTGCAATGTATCAGATTTTTTTCATATAAGATAACAAATTCTCGATAAATGACGTAAAATAAGATTTAACAGTAAAGAAATTTTCGTTATAGACGATTTTATAGTGAAATATCTAATAACGTGTTCAAGTGTTATGCAATAAATAAAATAAATATCATTATAAATCTGGCTTAAAGACTCATTTACCTTCCACTATGATCGACCACGTTTATATTATGATATATTATACTATTTATGTTTAGTAGGTGCTTTATTATTGGCAAATGAATTTAATTGTAAAACACAATGAATTTTTTATTCAAAGATTTTAACACTAAGAAAAACATTTTATCCTTTGTTTTAGCAATACATGCTTTATAAGAAGCTATATAAATATATGTCTATTAGTATAAAATATATAGTGAATTTATTTATTTATTTATTCAATTTTAGCCAGATAATTTTCGTTTATGCCAAAGATAACAATAATTGTAATTAAAAACTAAATTAAATTAAAACAGACACAACAATACTTATATTATGGTCGTTCTAAATATGAAATGATAAATATTTTGAAGTTTATAGGACCAATTCTTTAAATCAAGTTTGAGAGCTTGAAGTAAACACCAATCCCATTGTATTTAACGAGTCGTCGAACAACATAACAAAACTACCGCCAGCTGCAACGCACTGACGCGTTTGGACCTTCCATTATCATCAGCAAAGTACGACGGCAAACTGAGTATCCAGGACCAAACCGCATTGCATATATATGGAAAGCAAATTTAGATATGCGGCTCTGACCTCTAGTAGTCTTGCATATATTTTACGTGACTGAAAATGTCGGCTGCACAATTTCTATGCAGTCACGAACATAAACCTTTTTTAGCTTTCGCCACACACATTTACATATATAGACAATAAAATTAAACAATAATTGATTGTTCGTGTGGTGGTGACAATTGTTTAAATCAAGTTTGCGAGCTTGAAGTAAAAACCAATCCCAATGTATTTAACCAGTCGTCGAACAACATAACAAAACTACTGCCAGCTGCAACGCACTGACGCGTTTCAACCTTGCTTGATAGTCATCAGAGTACGATGTTAAACAGACTAGCGAGGGTCAAAACCCATTGCATATATATGGAAAGTAAAATTAGATATGCGGCTCTCACCTCTATAAGCCTTGCATACATTGTACGTTGACTGGAAATGTCGGCTGCACAATTTCTATGCAGTCATGAACATTAACTATTTGCAGCTTTCGCCACATATACACATATAAGCAATACAATAAAACAATAATTGATTGCGGGGGTGGTGGTAACAATTCTTTAAATCAAGTTTGCGAGCTTGTAGTAAACACCAATCCCATTGTATTTAACCAGTCATCGAACAACATAACAAAACTACCGCCAGCTGCAACGCACTGACGCGTTTCAACCTTCCTTGATCATCATCAGAGCTGTTTGTATCTTTCGCCACATATACACATATAAATCACTCGGAATGTCACTACTTTGCCTTAATTTGGCTATACTAACTCTTTCCTTGTTACTTGACAATGTTCACAACTTATTCGAAGGAATTCACCTGAAAGGTAAATATCATCGCTCGAGCGGCGAGGTTTCGTTAATATTTTCTTGGTTACACTATTTAAGGCCGAGCTAGGTTAAATTATTTTAACACTTAAATCATGTGCACATGTCAATGGATTTAAAATTAAAAAAAATTATACAAATGTTGGATAACTGACTCATCGTGTACATGCTGCTCGGGAACTCGGCTTAGGATGTACTTTCTGAGCTCCTTTTTCTAATTAATGCATGATGTAAACAAAAAATGAAATTTAGAATATAGTTAAATTAATTAACATATACGTGCGTTCTAATTGGATGTAGAAAAATAACAGATTATTTAATCTATATTATTAATTCTATCCAAATAACCTGATGACTGTGTTACTAAACGTAAGAACCGACTCACTGCAGTCATCGTTGGATTGACTCAGTCTTTGAGGTCTCATAGCTTGACTATTATCTCGTCTGTTTTATGTAGCATGTTTCTCGCCACGATGGCCGAATTTAAGTATGAACACACTGATAAACCGCATATCAATTACCCAATTCAACGCTAAGAGCTGAAACGTTGTCATTACCTTTATTTTGGAGAGTTACCTGTTCCAACCAGAAATTTTATTAATCGATTTACAATGCAGAAATGTTATCTTATTTACTAGAAAATACCTGTTAAAATGTTTTTTGGGATATCATGTACTTTATAAATTATTTTGCTGACTTCGTCGTAAAGGGATAAAAAAATTGATCATCGAATAATGTATGGTGGGCTTAAGACTACTAGACAAATAAGAAAATATTGTGGCCTATTTATTTGGTTGTCCTTCAAACGTGAATATTTTGAAGATGTACCGTCTTTTGCTGGAGTGAGCAAACGATTTGCACAGGATGATCTGATTAAATTGTATAGTTCAATTTTTCAGGTACACGACGTGTTTGTATGCCTGATAGATAATTTACATCAGACGCCGTCGTTCTGAGGGCCTTGACACGACATGTTCTGTCCGGTGAAATTTGAATTAACATATGTATTGCCGGACCAATGTTTACTAGCCTCATTTATGGTTTCATCAGCTATAATTTTAAGCACAAATTACACTTTAACACAGAAATTACGGAATATTTGATATTCCTGACTAGGACGGATTTATTCATATCTATGTTCCTTAACAGAATTATTAGTGGTACTCCCTGGAGTTTAGCACAAGAATAAAAATAACGCCCTTAATAAATGATCGTTTACATGCACAAAGGCTCAAATATATATATATATATATATATATATATATATAATATATATATATATATTTCTAATTAGGAAGAAAAAACATTAATAACAAAGTGGATAAAGGCCATTTATTTCGAGATTACTAAACATCGCTCTACAATCTTTCATTTATATACATTCTGGGTTTTCAATTGATTATGCTGGTGGCAACAAATCTGACTCGCTTTTACTTCTGTTTCTTGTTTTGGCTGGTTGGTAAGTGTGTATGCGTTTGTGTTTGTGTGTGCCGTTTGCATGTAAAGGTCATTCTCGCTGTATTGCAAAATGATGTCTGAGATCTGGTCATTATTGTTTTGTTGGCTTGAGAATTAACCATTTGTGCGCATTGTTCGCTGGTACGTGATAACCTGAGAATGTATATAAATGAAAGATTGTAGAGCGATGTTTAGTAATCTCGAAATAAATGGCCTTTATCCACTTTGTTATTAATGTTTTTCTTCCTAATTAGAAATATACTGTGTAATATTTGAAGGCAATGGGATAATATATATATATATATATATATATATATATATATATATATATATATATACATATATATATATATACACAGTACGCGTAATCGTCAAGGCTTCGGATCGTAGGAGGGCGAACGATAAAACAAATTTCTGATATAAAACAATTTAATCGTGCATGTATATGGACAAAATAGTAAAAATAAAACGTGACAAACAAAATACTCACTCGCTGTACTAAATATTATCTAAAGCGAGAGTGAGAGAGAGATAGTGAGAGGAGAGTGTCATGTGCTGGGTTTTATGATAAAGTCTGTTTACTAAAACAAGCGCTTTCTGTCAATTGATAAAACTTAATTTGATATATGGCCTAAGTATATTTCTATAGCTGCGTTATTCAAGATCTGGCTTAAATTGATTGTCTAAATAACTTCATTAATCTAATTTAATTGCATATCACAGTGCATTTTTTTACGTATCCAGTCTATCTGATGGTTCGTCCCTTAGGGGTGCCTGGCTATATCCGATCTCTTAATGTGCACATATTTGAATGTCTTTCTATGTTCTCCTCTACGTAACCTTTTAGGACGAATGGAAACCCTAAAATTGTTCAGATTACAATATTTTCAAGGTGTCAAATAAGATGTGATATATTCATGGTTTCTATTTTCCATTTCCATTATGTCTTTATTATTCTACTAAATCCGGAATCTGGTAACAACATAATTTGTGACTTTCTAACTCCCTTTCATGTTTTGTTTGATGTGTTTCCCCATCAAATATTATGATTTTCCACTATGTGAACTTTCCTTTTAGTTTTATTGTGTTACTTTTATTCCATAGTATTTCATTTAATTCTATCAGTTCATTATTTCTGCTTATCAAAGCAATACGTAACTGAAC
>JAQBSW010001262.1:120000-141742 GCA_029291075.1 Eudiplozoon nipponicum | reverse complement strand
ATTGCTGTGGCAATAAATTTACTTACGACTTACATCATTTATTTTCTATTATCACACAAAGGTTAATATCTGCACTGAATACTTTACACAGTCTGTATAATTCCAACTCCCTATGGTTTATGTTTGTTATTATAAGGCATATTACTTTTAATAGTTTAATGATACATATTTAAATCCAATGCTGTGAATTGGGCATGAAATTAAGAAGGACTCCAGGGCAAGTATCCTTCCTATACCTTTTTATAATTTATAATCAGTTCAAAGTAATTTGACTACCACAGACAGTAATTCACCTAAAGTCTATCTTTCAATCATAATTTGGAGTTGGCTCGTTTAATTAATGATGCTATTGAAAAATTGTCATAACTTCATCACAAAGATTATCGATTATTAATATACCATAGATATATACCGTAGATAAAATTTGGTTTTCTGGGTTATCTCGAGTAAAATATTTGTTTCTGAATAAGGCATGAATGCTTTTTTACATTTTGATCAACAAAAGTATTACCATTGGTAAATCACTTATTTGTTTACATTATTGCTACTAAAATGTAAAGTAAGTCGAAAACATGCATATAATCATCTTCTTCATAATTTTAGTGATTCCTATTTTATTTCCATCTACTATTAAGGGATGATTAACTAAGAAATGTGCATGCTGATTTTGGTTTATCCTTCTGGTAATATTTCAACTAATTTTTTACTAAGCGTGCAACACCTCGTACACAATTGCATATTTATTTGTTCTCCGTAACTATTATTTGTTAAAAAGATTGTAGCATTGACTTATTCAAATTTAAACTTAACTCTAACTGAAAGCAGTTGTGCTGTTAAACCAACAACTTTATTGACCTCATTTCTAACTAATCTTTCATTTGGAATTGCTATGTTCAAACAGTAGTGAAACAACTCTAATTTATTAACTAAAATTGATCTGGTACTGCCTGGAGGAGGCAAAAAATGTCAAATTAGCCAACTTTCTTTTATGTCTTATACAGTATTACTAGGTTGTACTGATGCATTGAAGGTAAATCAAAAGATATATACCATAACATCGGCCTCATGAAGTGACGGAATGATGTTCAGTATCGTGTATATTTGCAGATATTTTTGAATGGCTGTTTAAGAATCTCGATCTTATACATCCGTGTCCGAATAATTACACAAAGTTTTTTTACATGGCTAAAAGAGAACGCTAGTGCAATTTACATTAAAATTTCACCAAAAATTTTATCTTTGCATGCCATGTGGTTATTTGTATAATTTATATGCTAATTCCTAACTGACCTAACATTGCTTTTAAAATGTTATACAGTTTGAACTTACGTAAGGAAAAAAGAGATTTACAAACATACAGCAGGTAGCGTAGATATAATCAAAAGTTGCAATTTACCTTGATAATTTTTCATATAAAAAGCAATTGTTTAGGTCTTCAAATTTGTATTAATTCAAATTATCTTAGTGTACACGACTATTTGTTTGAAAATATGACATAGTTATAGCTTATTCAACAAACTCAGAGATTAGACGAAATTGTTGGTGAAATTATTTCCGCAAAATTATACCTCGCCAAATACGAAACTAAAACGTTTTCGGTTTTATCAAAGAACCAAAAAGGTTCCTGATTGAGAGTTTAGCTAGAGATTGAAACAAACAATAAATTCATTTCTATTCAAAATTTGATAGCTAAAATAAGTTTGTAGATATATACGCAATACAATTAAGCAATCATTGATTGCCCAGGTGGTGATAAAAATTCTTTAAATCAAGTTTGCAAGCTTGAAGTAAACAACTATCCCATTTTATTTAATCAGTCGTAGGACAACATAGCAAAACTACCACCTGTCGCACGCACTGACGCGTTTTGACCTGCCATAACTATCATCAGAGTACGACAGAAAACTGACTAGCGAGGATCAAACAACATTGCATGTATATGGAAAGGAGAATTAGATATGTGGCTCACACATCTATTAGTTTCGCTCACATTGAACTTGACTGCTAATTTCGGCTGCACAATTTATATGCAGTCACGAACATGAAATTTTGCAAATTTTGCCACTTACATAAATAGGTAATACAATTAAACAATAAATGTTTGCGCGGTGGCGTTTATAATTCCTTAAACCCAATTTGCGACCTTGAAGAAAACACCCATGTATTTGTGTTTTACCTGTCACAGAAGAACACAGAAAAACAACCGCCAGTTACTCGCACTGACGCGTTTCGATCTTTCGATTATTACCATCATAGTACAAAGGCAAGGGTTAAACTGCAATGCATATATTTAGTAAGAAAAAATATTTATGCTACTCTTATTTCTAGTAGTCTCGCATACCATATATATATATATATATAGGTAATGCAATTAAGCAATTATGGAGTAAACACCTATCCCATTTTGTGATTTTATGCATGTAAACGTGTTCTCGTTTACTTTACTGAATATAGTTTGATCGACAACTGTTGAATTAAATACCAGACTCATTTATTTAAACAGATACATAGCATAGCTAAACTACCGTCAGTAGCGCGTAACGGCAAGCTTCGACAAAGTGACTTACGGGCATCAAACAGCAATGCATATATAAGTTATGGAAAATCTGAGATGCCCTATTTCCACTTGCATTCCCGCATACTTTGCACTTGGTTGCAAATGTCGGTTGCTTAGCTTCTCTGAAGTCATGAAGGCAAAACGTATTATCCTGCGACATTTGAGATTAAATTTTCTAATGAAGCAAATATTGTTAGCACAGTTGGCGATAGTATTTTATTAAATTAAATTTACGGAAATAAAATTTGAAATATTCCATTTTATTTAACCATTCGCATAACATAGATAGACTAACCCCAATTGTGCGTACCGATGCATTTCAAATGATGGTCGATTAACTGTTGCGTGCTTTGTTAGATTAAACAGGGGTGGTGTTTATCTCAAGTCCGCCAACTGGATTCAGTGGTAGGTTATCAGTATCTGCGCATTCAGTATGTCATTAATTGTATAAAATATGGGCGCAGAAAAAGCTACAATTGAACAGTATTCAAGAATACATAGAGAGTTTAAAACAGATTTTTTCAATCCAATACTCTGGATGTGAGACTACTAGAAGTGAGTGCCGCAAAGATGTTAAGCCAAGTTTTGCGACTGGTTGAATAAAATGGAGTTGGTGTCTGAAAATTTTATTTAAAAAATATTCTCAATCATTGTGTAATCAATTCTTTGATAATAATGTATTTGCAACTATTTTCCGTTAATTTTCTTAAAAATAACTATTAAATGAACAAGATATTTTTTACCATTATTTAAATCAAGGTTGCTATCTTGTAATAAATACCAGACCAATCATACAGAAGTAATCGTTATCATTGTCCGGACAAAACATGTTCATTTAACTTAGACATTCTGCTCAAGATCATTGCTGGTGCAAAGGTAGGCCATTCTTAATTATGGGGTCGCGATCTTTATTCAATAGGCAATACTACTATATCAAAATTTATCGTGCCCCACTCAGTTATTTTCCATCTTGTAATGCCTAAACTTCATACCTTTCAAGATTCTGTATCGATTTTCATCCAAAGTTTAATAAAAACAGTTTTCATTTACGGTCAATACATTGGGATATAAAAGTGAACCTATATTCGTGTCGTATTTGAACTTCATAATTCATTTCGGTATTGCATTTTTTGAATAGTAAATACAATCCAACCATCCGATATAAACACACCACTTTTGAGGACATACTGGGACGCCAATGAGATGCTTTATTGTTTATTAATTTTCGAATACTTTGTTTCTGGTTCTACTTGCTATTTGTTATTTGATTGCACATAAAGCAACGCTGATAAACAATAGCATTCAATGTATAAACGTTTACGTCTTGTTACAAACAATGGATTCCAACTGCCGAAAATTCTGCCTTGGTATGCCTAGCGTTATTTTTTGGTCATATTAACATTCTAGCAAACGAATTACCACATGTAAAATTTACGGAAAAATAAAGAAGCAGTCACTTTTATACGCACCGAAATGCTAGAAGTAATTTTTTGAATTTTGGCGAAATTTCTAGACACCGCCGATGTATTTAATGATTGAAAAGATGTGCTTTGGGATAGGCATTTAGTTATAATTGACAATAAATGTAGACACTTTCATTAATGTCAACTTATTCAAATGAGCTAAATGAATTGTGACATGACACGTCTAAAACTGGGTCACATTAACACATATATACGCTTACATATAAAAGTTTTGCCTATATTTTGTAGTCTCTACACCGATAGTATTAATAAAATGACTGCGTCGATCACACTTTATTTCGTAGCGAAATGTAATACAATTCAGATACGAAAATTTATTTTATTCTATTTTATTTGAAATAGCTTTTCGTCCATTTAATGGCCTGACTACAATAGTTTAGTTTCTTCTTATGTATTATTATAAACGTATTTGATTAAAAAAGCATTTGCTCTAATGGGTATTATCATCATTCAACAATTAGAAATGAGAAATATAGTAAAAGGAAGTATTTTTAAATGTATTCATACATTTATGTGAAAATGAATCATTGAAGTTAACATAATTCGGATATGAACAGACATAGTGATTACCACATAGGTGGATGTTTTACATACGAAACTAGGATAATTTATTTTCATGATCTATTTATTTAACCAAATTAATTTAAGTATTAATGAAACTGCATAGTAAGGACAGATGCGATGTTTACGTATTTTTAAGTCGATTTTTTGCAAGTCATATCACATTTAAACAACGTTTGCATGTAGGCAGACTCAATATCATCGTTAATATTAACTTCTCAAATATATCTTACTTTTAATGTTCAACTTGGTCGAAGTTGACTAATATGAAGTTTGTTCAAACACATTAGCATTTCAGAATGAGCCTTCAGACTGAATAACTGTTTTATCTGCATTTAGGTGAAACTTGTGCACGATATATGTGGACGCCATCCAAAATTCTGCTTTATTGATTAACTATGATTTAAAGAAAATTGTCGGAAAAATGTAATTATTGTAGATTATAATGTAAATGATCCCAAGCGAATTAATAATTGTTTATTTATATTTAATGATTTTAAACTGCTATGCTATAAAAAGGTCATTTTCACGTAGGAATACAAATATATTTGATAAAGAATACCAAAATACGAGTAATTAATTAAATTCGTTTATTTCCTTAACGAAGTTCATCTTTTACCCTACGTGTAACTAAATACAAACTAAGCTGCGTTTTCGCATAAACAAATCCTCTATAATTATTTAATTTATTTCGAATACATGAGGAAGCTTGATTAAGGTCTCCCCCGTTTCTAAACTTTATGCTGGAAGCACCACTAACAGGTGTTAATATGAAGCAAACCTAGTCAAAATAATGTTGAAATTACCCTTGTGAATTGCAAGCAACGCGCCTGTCATAAAGCGCTGTAGATGAGGTGAATGACTCAGAGTTAAATGATCAATGACTGGATTCCTGATAGCTGATTGTGGGAAGTTACCCGAAAGGACGATACGGCAGCCTACATTTCCGCATTTTTTAATTGACTTTGAGCTTAAATAAAAAAGTTTATATTTGATGAAGGCGTACTTTATTATGTATAATAATACGATAGTTTTATTAACATGTATTAGATTTTACCCACGACGTAAATCAAAACACATATTACAACAAATTTAGCCAAAGGCGTTTAAAATATCCCTGACGTACTGACGCATTTTTAGAAACCTCATCAGTTGAAAACGAACATGAGTCATATTCTAATAAAATTTAGCATATTTTAGTAGACAACGATTGCGTTTCCCCATTTTGAATGCAAGAATTACTGGGAAGCATATATTGCATAAGGAATATTTCTATTCAATCGAAATAAATCCGGTTGGTCAATAGACTGTACAAAGGGAAACTGTGAAAATCGATTAGAAATTTGCCAGATCAAATCGCTATGCTTTAACATAGGAAAGATATTTTTCGTGCTTAAAATTATAAACTAATTACGATTTGTTCGATTTAATTGCATTAGTCACCTAGGGCAATTTGCAATGCCAATGATGATAAGATCCATCAGCAGTCATCTATTTGTGGGGGATTGCTCATTTTAATTTTCTTGTATCAATTATGAAAAAGTATGAGTATTTTTCAACATATTAATTATTGTTCTTACTTTGTATTAATTTTAATAATAAATTCAATTTGATCTATTTAACTAAAATTTTTACTGTAACGATCCTATTTTGTATGCATGATGACTTTTCCCATGCTGTACAATTCTAGTGGTTTTCAATCTCTTTAATCGAACAAATTTAAATTTATTTTTTTCCGGGTATTATTAACATGCATCACGTGAATCTCGTTTTTTAGGCTTTCTTATAAAAGTCCCTAAACTTCCTTTAAAATATTAAGAACTAACAATAAAATATATACCAAACTGATACCATTTTTTTCTTTTTAATGTGTATCATTATGTGATTGCTAAAATCAATATTGCTCTAATATTTCACGTATTCTGGGAAACGCATACGGATGAAACTATCTTTAATGAAAAAAGGTTGAAAAAACATACTTATGTGCTTTAATTAATATATCGTTTATTAATGCGCAAAACCTCAATCTGAACTAAAATATTTTACAAATATCCTTCAGTTTTTGTTCTAGCTTATCTTATTTGTCGCAAATCGATGAATATTGAGTTACTACGTGCATAATATCTGAACAGTCAAACTCTATTCTAAAAATAAAAATAAAATTTCTTAAAGTAAACTTTAAGCACAAACTCATGGGATTTATTTTAATTTTAATTTAAAATAGAAACATGTTTATTTTATTTTGAAATACTTGCCTGATGTATATCAAAGCATAAAAACAACATTGGACATTCTAAAATAATTAAATTTTCTATAAATCAAGATAAATGACGATTTAGAATGTTTCACTATTCAAAGAGGAAATATGTGACGAATGTAACCGCCCATTCATATTTTCTGAATTCATCTTATCAATAAGATTGTCAAAACCGGATACTAGTTTAATTTAAATAATAATATAGATAAAATAATTAATAATCAACAATTAATAATCAACAAATCGAAACTCTTTCGGTACAATGGGATTAGTGTTTATTTGAATCTCGCAAAACTTTTTAGAATCACCGTTATCGCTGCCCGCACAATTAATTTAATTGTGCAGATTATATAATTATTATTGCTGGTATGACTTGCTAAATTGATATCACATTTTCTGATGAATTTCATTAATTCAAAATTGAAAAACAGAAAAAAATCATTCAGGAAAATTATAGCTGAAACGCATAACAAATCTTTACTATATTTCCTGTTGGTGTTCTTACCAGCAGTAAGATGGTATTTTATTTACGAAAGTATATTAAGAAAGCTAATGATAAATCACTTTTTTAGTGACAAAATCGTATTAGAGTCAAAAATTAATTTTTGGTTTTCTATGCTTACTTTTACCCATTGATGCTTAAATCTTTCTTCATTTAAAAAATAGTTATTTTAACAAAACTTAGATTCAAGATTTTTTCGTCTCCAGAAAGCGTTTGCTCTTATTAATTTAGCATAACTTGTGAGTAAAGATTGAAATACTCATCTTGCAGAAAAATGCCATTGGTTTGAAAATATGTTGCCTACAAATGAAATTGTTTGTAACAGTTTAGGGATAACTTTAGTTACAAACTAATAACACTTTATGTGAAAATAAACTTTATTTTTGTTAATGCGTAGCGAAAAACACAAACAATGCAAACCAAACATCCGTAGTCAAAACAAGAAACACATTCAACTGTGTGCTATTTAATTATTTAATTTTATGGCTAAGGGTTTTCTTAATTGGTTTTCGAAATTTCCTTAACATGATAGTATTATGAACTGTCTATAGTTAACTGTAATTCACAACTGTTAAATAATAAAAATGCAAATATTATATTTCTGCAATTACCCAATTTATAGCAGATAAACATATTAATTTTTCAAGTATACATTACATTAGTAAGTAATGTATTTCAATATTCAAGCCAAAAGCGTATGTAAATTTACCATTTGCCCTGAAAATATAGTACTGGTAAATGAAAATGTCGATGAAGTTATGATGTTTAGTTTACATGTTGTATTGAAAGCAGCTTCATTATCCATGAATGTATTAATTTGTAACAATAATTTATATTTTATAAATGTTATTAAATGAATATTTAGGCAATTGAACTTTTTACACAAAATGTTGTTATAGATGCGTAAAATGATTCATTATTTTATTATTAAGTTAAATCTAAGTAACTATTTAAAAACATGAATTCACGATATCAGATGTATTTACTTATTTCAAAACTTTCTAAATTTTTTTAATGTTTTTATAAATTTGGTGCCTTATTTTTTTGCATTCAAAATAAATATCACTTATTCTACAGATATAATTTCCTTTTGGACGTTCTGGTTTCATTGCGAAATACATATTACTTGAAACATTCATGTCTGAAATAGTTTACAGTTGACCATGATCTTTCAGGTTATATTTCAAAGAATAAAAAACTCAAAACACCATTATAATTATGGCCAATATAAATATGAATGTTACATAGTTTAAGAAATATACTGAATATTACATATGCAGAACAATTTTATCAAATCTAAATCTGATATATATTCTCAAAAACGCTAGATTTCGCCCAAGAAAGTAAGATCAGATAAAGATCTGTATAAAGACAAAATTAACAAACTGATGTGGGCTTTGTGTCAATCGTAGTTAGTAGCAAAGAATTTTTAAAGAAATTTATCAAATCATGTTTTCACATGAAGAACTGACTTTTCCTGTGCTGAGTTATTTTGATTTTATACTTTCTATATATTTCTTATGAATATTAGCGATAATTGACAAGATATAAATTAGGAACTCATCCATTTTAAATTTAATATGTTTATGGTGAATGAATATTAAATTTTTGCTGCTAAGATTGCAAATTTTATTTATTATTACATAGGCGAAACTGGTTATCAAATATAAAATAATATATTGTTATTTACATTTTATACATAATTATTTAGTAAAAATACGATATTAAAAATTCTTACAGAAAAAATGCATATATATATATTGTATTTTTCTACCTACTAATAAATAATTTAGCAAAATATTTACCAATACATGATAGAACACCAGGTTAAAAATATTTCCGCTTTCAATTTTTATACAACTCCTTGCCTATGCTCTTCTTATAATCCGTGATCCAAATTTAACTATTTAATAATTCATCTTATTTTTCTTGTTTGTAATCAATATTGGTTGGCTTTTAATGTATCTCTTTCCGGTTTGAACAGTTTGATTTAACTTAAAAAGTTTGAACCATTTGCGTTTGTAAAATTGATAGCTGTTTAGTTATACTTCAAGGGACGACTATAACAGAATAAACTAGTAGTATATCAATTAAAGGCTAGTATTTGATGGGTTTAACATCTCAACAATTAAATTTAACAAAAAAATATTATCAAATCACAATTCTACCAAGGTTTTCTGTTCTATATTTAATATTTGTTTTAAAATTTAAGTTGATTAAGTTAGTTTAATGCACATATAATTGAACAACAAACTAGGCAAAAAAGCACATCCAGTTTCCCACAAAATTTTTATTAAACTGCATAAAACCTAGTGAATTTTGTGTTTTTATGTGTGATTGTGCGAGTTTGTTTTCTGATTTTTTCTGCGGAATAAATATTACATTTATTTAAATATGAAAAATAAACAAAGTAGAAGTTCCTGAGGAATAGAAAACTTTATTTTAACTTATTATAAATTTATTAAATTAATTTTTCAATTCCATTATGCAAGCCCCAGATAAACGCACATTTGATGGAATCTAGCCAATCGTTCAACATATGAAAACAACTGCTAGTCAGATGCTACGGCACGTTTTGACCTTTCATGGGCATGCTTGTTATTGAATTAAGGTTTTGAAGACAGAAATATATTACACATGCGTGTCCAAAATAAAATAAATTTTGCATCGCAGCGACCGGGGCTTCAATCAGAGTACATTTACTTCCGATTCTTGCAACTCATTTACTTGATGCGATGGACATGCTGTCATATGCCATGTTTATAAAACTTCGATATAATGAAACCTATCATAAAAATTTCAATAAATATATATAAATATATATATATATATATATATATATATATATTCTTATTATGTCTATTGACTAATCTCACTAATATTTCAGTTTTGATGAAATATTACTTTTCATAATTTTTTCGCTCGGATCAGTTAAAATTAACTTGCTACATAGACATTGTAAAATTTTTAAACTGTAAAAATAGGATACGTTTTTGTAAAATTTATGTTAATAGTTAATGACAGAAATAGATAAAGTAGCAAATAAAACGTAAAAATGTTACAAAGCTTCTAAGCAGATGAAGTAAATGTGTGCATACTTATCAATTTTGTGTTTCGTTCAATAAATTGAAGTTACCAATCGTTAGACAAATATCGATTGTTTAAACAGAAATAAAAATCTTCCGCCATCCCTTTTCTTAATTGTTTAGGTAACGAAAATGTATTTTTCCAAAATTGTTTTAAAACATAAAGAGTTGTCTTTTTTATATATAATAATTTATTTTTTTAAATAAAACCATGGATAAAAATTGATGGATAAAAATTAATAATTCAGCATCCAGTTTTTAAATTGACGCGTAACATGAATCTGGTCGAAGTAAAATACATTGCAGACTGATTGCTTGCAATCGCTAGATGAAACTTTAAAACTCATATAACGATTATTAAAACTTTTTCTGAGGGTATTAAATTGTCTATACCACGACCCATTTTTGCATCTATAAACTTAAAAAAGAACTGGTAAATAGGTCAAGGTGGGTATTTTTATTTCTACAAAAATGTCAATGTATCTTTACTCGAACAGAATCTTCTTTTAGTCTTTATTTGAAAAGAAATGATACTTGCAATTTAAATCTTGTATTTAAGAAAAGAACCGCATTTTACTAACAATATGTACTGTGAGAATTTCACACCCTCGATTAAGATAGTTACACTTGCTAAATAAATTATAATCATAATTGATGCTAAAAAGCATAAATCGCAACTAGTAAAGAAAAAAAATTATTGGACAACTTATGTTTTATTACTCTTTTTTAAAGTGAAGAAATACGTCTTTCTCACGCTCACCACCAATATTTATCGTGCAGATATTGCAAATATATTTGCCTGCATACATATTTTGACATATACCTTCTATTTTTAAGGAGTTGACCTCTTGAATTTTGACAGCAAATTGGTGTCAAAAAAAGATGAAATCAAATACAATGCTTTCACGCCGTTTGCGACAGTGATCTGCAGTTGTTTTATTTATAAATTTTTCTAATTAAATTGAACTGTGCTGTTAAAATTCACTTTTAACCGAAATACCTTTATAAAATTATATAGCAAATCCTCCTCAATCTAATCTTCATTATAAGCGCATGTTAGTTTTCCACGTTGCAGTAATTTTCCATGAATTTATTTTCCAACAACGTAGGAGAAATTAGATTTCTTTCTGAATTGTAAGTAATTTAAAAGCACTCGTGTCACTTACGGGAAATGAAAATAATACAGAATGTCTAAACAAACCGTAAAAGTATGCTTCCTATAGGATTATCCTTTAAAAAATTAAATGTCAGAATTACCTGCGTTTCCTACGAAATTTAGTAAAAAGACTCTCAAAACGCATAGCTTAATCGTTGCCATTTGACGATTTTGTCACATAACTTTACATATACCTGGTATCAATATATAGAATTACATGATTTAAAATAACTGAATCTTTGTGCAATTTCTGAGGTTATAACATTTGGTTTGGCTCACTGTGTGCTACTGTCATTTACCTTTGTGGTGTCTAGGAATGCATTTATTTTGCCGTTAAACATATTCCAGTCTAAACGTGCCTAACAACAAATAACTGTGTGTTTAGCTAATAAAAATTCCGAACCCTCTCAATGATTTTTATCAACACAATTATTATTGTAATGCTGATCAATACATATGCCCTGATGTCAAACTGAGCAATGATATAAATGACTACGGTCTAAAGATTAATTTTATTGACATTTTGTAGATTCTCTTGATAATATAAAGAAATACTTCGTCACACGCGAACTTTAACCAGAGTTAAAATCATACCAAAGAAAAATGACGTAATTCTACAGAGAAATGTTCATAAATAATATTAAAGAAACGTTGTCCTATATTACTTCTTATTTTTTTGAATGAAACATAAATGAATAAAAAAATATACCAGTCTAATTAATCAAGAATTCTTTAAAACAATTAATATAAATTTTCTTATATCACTGTAAGATTACATTGAAAAAAAATTAATATAGATAATTTCCATCAATAAGAAAAACTTTATCATTTGCTGATATATCTTAACAAAATTCCTATTTTTTATTCCTTGAGCTAACCATTAGTACTATAATGGCTAGTCTTGAAGAATAACAAAAAATAATAACTTTATCATTATAATATTGAATTTAATCTTTCATAGGCGTCAAATTCGAAGTAGTATTTGTATATTGTATATTTGCAGATAAATATTCACATTTATGTGACCGTTAACATGTATTGCCTTACGAATTGCAAGTTGTAATGGAATTATTGGCCAGATGATCTATTTGGTTCGACTACTAAAGCGCCGTGCTTATTTTAAACAAAATATGCTTTTAAAGCATGACCTACTTGATTAACGTTAGGTAAGCAAAAATAGGAAATTGTGTTTCTTTCTAATCTGTCATCCTAAATGGACATGTTTTTTGCTAAAACGTGTCTAAGTTGTTCTTTTCTAATCTGAATATTGCAATAGATTTTAATTTTTTTTATAGATTCCTCCTTCTTTAATTCTTAAAATTAGTTTTATATACAAGTGGTATTTGGTTTGAATTAAACCGCCAGTTTCTGTAAAAGGTCGTCCTTGAATTTGGTTTGAATAATTTTTGATATATTAAGTGTGTTTAAACGTGAAAATTTGATCTGGCATAAATTGTAATCTTAAAATATTGATACTTTTTTCCAATCTTCAATAGACATTACAACCAAAGACCTGTGGGCTTATTCTTGAAAATAAATATACCTGTATATTTCATTTCTATAAATATATAGAATTTATTATTAAAAACCGAATATGCTTGCAACTTTTCTTTTGAACCATTATCTTTTATTCTTTATCTTATTTTTTAGAAACAGTTTTATAAAGTTTAAAATTTAAGTCAAGAAATTTAACCAAAAACCGTTTCATGTTGAATTTTACCGTGTGTGTCTATACTTATGTGATTCAAACAAATATAAGCGATAACAGTGTTCCTGCCCTTTATCTGAAACGCGAAATTTTGTATGGTAGATTTTATTCGGACTAAATAATCTAATCAGTGTTGACGGAATCATGGTTTTCTAAAGAAGTCTTCTTTGAGAGTATATTTACTTTTGCATTATAAATTTTACTCGAATTTAAATCTTAAACGTTTCCAATAATAAATTTGCCACGTATCATTATTTAAGGTTATTCATCTCAAAGAAATGTTTATAAATGCGATATTTATAATTGAATGTTGTTATACTCACCAAGAAATCTGGCTAAAGAAAATTTTAAGAACAAAGTTTACACCTATCGAAAAATGGCGCATTGATTGTAGTTTAAAAAAATCTTGCAATAAGATTAACTCAATTTTTAAAATCATTCCTGTGGTGCACCGAACGTTTTTGATTATTGCATTTAAATATATGTAATTACCCGACTTTGCCGTCTCCACAATATAAAAAAATATTCAAATGCCGTGTTTTGCGTACGCGGGTAGTGGCTTTGCACAGAAAGTTTCGAAAAGATCCGATTGATCACAATTTCCAATTTTGGTTTGTCTTTGATCGGGTTGAGTTTGTATTCGTCCCAATGGAAATGCGGTACTATCACATCTTCGTACAAAGATGTGATAGATGACCGAAATATATAGTGGTTAAAGGGCGTAATACTGGCTCCTACTGATGAGTTGCCAGTAAGCACGAAACGAATGTGCATGAGATTATACTTCCGTTCATGCTGCCTTTGGTTTATCCTTCTGGTCACAACTGAACTAATTTGTTACTAGGTTCGCAACATCTAATACATACTTGCATATATATTAGTTCTCCGCAACAAACAGTATTTAATTGTTATAAGTCTTAAGTATGTCATTTTCCTTAATGGAATAACTTGTTTCTAGGTTAGAAACACTTAATAGTATAGAACCTTAGTTTCTAGAAAAAAGTGTTATAAAGATTCTTCACCCATTGAATATACGTTTGTGAATATTTTCAAATAGATGTGCGCAGTAACATATTCCGATTAGGCTTATGTGCACAAATCGTAAATTACACGGCGCATATACTTGGGTTTCCAGGTAAATGAATGAGGATGTATTGAGATTGTATTATTCGTGTAACGTGTTTTTAAAGGTTTGGTTGGTCGGATGGCAGATATTTTGAAAATAACTGCTTAATTTACTTATTTTATCCCGGCCCAAAATAATATCATTCGTGCCTAATTAGGTAGTAGCTTATCAATGCTCGTTAAACTGTCAGGTTGAGGAAAATTTGCACCTCTCTATGCCATAGCAAATATCGACTAAAACCAGTTTATGGACTACTTAGCATAGAAAGATTTCAGAATGAGTATTTCTCTCAAATTTGGTGAAATTCAGCGCATCTTAGAGACCATAGATTTGGATACATAGGTAATGAGTTTGCTAAAATAATGAATTAATAAATAACGTAAATGAAGTTTAATCTATTACTGCCTTAGTATACATATGTATAGAATGCTTTAAATCAAGTTTGCGAGCTTGAAGTAAACACCAACCACATTGTATTTAACCAGTCTACGAACAACATAACAAAACTACCGCCGATGAATGATATCAATCGAGGCCGGAGTTGAAGACATTGCTCGAGCAACATGTGTTTATAATGGTTGGAGAAATATTGTTTATTTCGAAATGTCTAGATTTGCTAACATTTATAGTTTGGGTACATATAATTGAGATTTTGTTTCGAAATAGAATTACTAAAGAATTGATATAAAGCTTAAATGAACCTCTGGTTTAACACACATACGTGCAGGAAACCCCTCTCGTTCAACTGTTCTACATTACTCCACTAAATATAATCAATTTGCTTAAGGCGAATTTTCGGCTACTACACTTATACACTCGCCAGTTAAGCACGAAACCCTTGTGGACATGAAACTATACCTTTCGTTCATGCTAATATTGTAATATTCTTAAGGTCCTGTTTTAAATAAATTTTTATTTGGCACAAAATACCGAATAAATATTTGCTTTGATCAGTGCATTTAAGATACTATAACTACTTAGTGTATTTTGGTATTTGCTTATATTCACACTGATTTTCTCCAGCGTATGCATTTAGCAAAAAGTGTAGTGTTTCAATGTTTTTACGCCAATTAACTGCCTTGCCTCGCGACAAACGCATTCGTTGCCTGTTTTTCTGCTACTCTAAATATATTAGTGCCAATTTTGTTGTTACGTCTACATCATTACACATAGATTTTACTGCACTTTTATAATATACGAGGTGCATCAATTTATTCGCGGCCATTCGTTTAAACTATTTGGTTGTCGGGATTCTTCAACATTCATGACAGTTATTTTACTTAATATACAGCATTTAATAAATATTTACAAATTTAGTAGGCCTGGTTGGGTGTCCTGTACCAATCATACTGTCAGTAATTGCTTATGAATGGTATCCAGGTACTCCTTTCTGCATATACATATAAGGAAGATGCTGATGTATTCTAATTACTTGCTACCTGATTGTTCGACCGATGGAAGTGATTCCGGACTTTAAATTGAAATTGAAAAAAAAGTTTTAGAAAAAATGCTAACTAAATGTAGCGTTGAATAGCATGTTCCCTTTTATGTTTAATAGAAAATTTGCCAAAATAAGAGGAAAGGTTTATTCGTAAAGCGTTTTTTCTCTATTCTGTACTAATGCTGAACGAACTCCTCGAAAACGAGGGTTCATATAGAATTTTCTGTAACTCTCTTCTGGTAGGCGAAGTCAGTGAGGTTTAATATTAGCAACGATAACTATATCAAGATAGTTTATAATTTTCTGCATCTGCTTCAAACGCTTTTACCTTTCCTGAGCTTTTTACTCATAGTGTATCTTCCGAACGTCATGAGCAAAGCAGTTTTCCAGATTCACATTGCAAGGTTCTTAGAGACCGTTGTTGACTCATGATCGTGGATTTCTTACCTAGTTATACAAATATGTACCCTCTTTTTCATACACCATTGTATACATTAGAGTTTCCGACTTTAACTAAAATTCATTATTTGACAGTCTAGGTTTTTGTTTTATCAGTTTTGAATTTTAATAACCGTGACATAGTAGCAGTACAGTTATAACAACAAAAAAGGTTCGATACTTTCTCTCTACCCCACAACATTCTGCACACGAGATGAGATTATGTATACCGGGAATTTGAGATAGCTAAGGTAAGGATTGGTATTCTAATTACAAATAGTTAAATATTGAATTTATTTACTGAGACAAATTCGATGTTTAAAACCAGTGTTGAGTCAAAAAAATAAATATAAATAGAACTGTTTTTGAACGCGGTTACCACATTTGCTTAAATCTGCTATTGTGAGTATTGTGCTGTGGATATAAGTTGACTAATTGGCCTGAAGATGGAAAGGAGATTCACCTTCCGAAACGTTGCCAGTAAACAAAGATGTGATAGAACCGCATTAAAAAAAAAAAAAAAAAAAAAAAAAAAAAAAAAAAAAAAAAAAAAAAAAAAAAAAAAAAAAAAAAAAAAAAAAAAAAAAAAAAAAAAAAAAAAAAAAAAAGCTTATAGAAAACTGATTGCGAATGACCTATAAAAATATCAATTCCTATATACTTATCTTTCTCGATAAAATGTTCCAGAAGAGGGTATACCGATTTAGCAATGGTTAGTAGATAGGACATTAGATTAGAGACATTTGACTCACACTGTTGCTTATATATTATATATTTATGTAAGGTGTGAATATCTTAATAAATGAATAATAAGTTGGTCCAAGGAAAGATATTCATGGTTAACAGCTATCAAGTGTCCTTTTAAGTGGAATATATATATAGATAGGCCTATCTGTAGATAGATAGGTTTATTCTATATACATTATATATATATACCTACATTAATCATTTATACATTACCATTTATTTATATATATATTTAAGATGGTAAAAATATTGGAATAATATATATATATATATATATATATATATATATATATATGCATATATATATATGATTAGAGATATTGGACTCACACTGTTGCTTATATTTATATATATGTTTTTATACATATTGATATGTATTTTATATATTAATATAAGGTGTGAATAACCTAATAAATAATTATTACTAATGTATATATATATATATATATATATATATATATATATATATATATAAAGTTGTTACGATATTATATTTAGATATATATGTATATAGGTATAATGAATTATTTTAGTCATATGAGCATATATTCTTATGCAATTATTTCTAAGAGTTGATTAGCTTACGATTAGTTTTGAAAACCGTTAGTTTGTCTATATTCTCTCTACCTTTCTTTCTTTAATCTTTGACCTAATCGTCGATATGACATTCACTCTCCTTCCATCTAAGTAACCTGCTGCTCCATATTTGAATTAGTTTGTTGCTATGTGCGCAATACCTGCAACACCATTGTATACATTAGAGTTCCCGGCTTTAAATAAAATACAGTATTTGACAGTCAAGGTTTTTGATTACCGTGACATAGTAGCAGTACAGTTATAACAACTAAAAAAAGGTTCGATATTTTCTCTCTCTCCTATAACATTCTGCACACGAGATGAGATTATGTATACCGGGAATTTGAGATAGCTAAGGTAAGGATTGGTCTGCTAATTACAAATAGTTATATATTGAGTTTAGTTACTGAGACAAATTCTATGTTTAAAACCAGTGTTGAGTCAAAAAAATATAAATAGAACGGTTTTGGAACGAGGTTACCACATTTGCTTAAATCTGCTATTGTGAGTATTATGCTGTGGATATAAGTAGACAAATTGGCCTGAAGATGGAAAGGGGATTCACTTTCCGAAACGTCGCCAGTAAACAAAGATATGATAGAACCGCATTTCCATTGGGACGAATACAAACTCAGCCCGATCGAAGACAAAACGAAATTGGAAATTGTGATCAATCGGATCTTTGTGAAACTGTCCGTGCAAAGCTACTACCAGCGTACGCAAAACGCGGCATTGGAATATATGAAGCTGGCACTCCAACAAAACAATTTAAAAAATATTTAAAAACATAGTGTGCGTATAAAATTTTTTCTAATTATAACTGGCTATTTGTATAAAAGTGACACAATTAGCTTAGTTACGTGTAATTAAAACAAATTTTACGCTCTGCGCGTTCAAACTTCAAACATTAACTATAAAGTTAAACTAAATATAGAACCAGATTCAGTCAGTAATTTGTCCGTAAGACAAAAGCACATGAGATACTAAGATTATATAATTCCTGGTCATAAAGTATTAAGTATGTCATTTTCCTTAATGGAATAACTCGTTTCTAGATTCTAAACACTTAATAGTATAAATCCTTAGTTACTGATAGTTTTTGGCCATAAAAGTATAACTGCTATAACTTAGCATTAATTTCAGGCTTAACTTTTTAATGAAATGCGTTTTAAAGAATAGTCATTTAAAACATTATTTGCAAACTAGTGACGTCATCCATGCCCTCACGGCAGTCGGAAATATTATCCGATTAACTCGCGTGTAGTATTAACTTGCTCTGGTTATTGCCCCTTATTCCTGACTTTATCTGCTTTGGCAGATATGAGTATTTATGCGCAATTTGTTGCACTTAAATAAGTCAATGTGGAACCTTTTATATTTGTTTGAAATTCCGTTAATATAAACTTTGAGGAAAATGAGACAAATCCGAAATTTATAGAAATAAAGATCGATATTCAATCGTACCATTACCAAAATTAATATGAATGTAAATCATACTATGCAGATACAAGATATATCATCATATGTTTCTGCTAAAACAATCGCAAAAGTTTTTCTTAATTTATGATATGAAAACTAAGTAGGAAATGGAAACTATAAAATTGTTTGAAATACCGAGAAGTGCAATCACCACAAGTGCAAATCATGAAACGTAGCAAACGGCAAAGATTTACCTTGTAACTTCAGCTTTGCTGGCTGGAAATCCATGTTATTATGTGTTTCGTGGTCAGACGCTGTCTTGCATTATTGGTCGTTTCAATCGGACATGGTCGTAGTTCATAAACCACAATCTTTATAAACCTAAATTTAATAAGTTCTCAGTTATTTTGAGATATTTTATATTATTGAGCCATTTTATTACAAAATTTTAGCCGTATACCTTTGTGCCACAAAATGTAAAATGTAGTAAACAAAAAACAATCAGCGCAGCATTTCGTAAGGAACTGGCTAAAATTATAAGAATGGTTGTAAGTTTTTATATACAAATTTACTCGTCGATACGACATATTTGGCAATCAGAATGGAAAATCCATTTTGGTATGCCAGACATTAGAGTACGGAAATTATTGGCTAACATAGTTCAAACAAAATGCAATTTTATGCAGGCTTGTCACAGAAAAGATTGAGATATTGCAAAAGCCCTGTTTGCCATTAACACGGTCATAATATCCGGTGGATAACATTTTTTATCTTTCTAAAGTAACTGAAGCACTTTCACTTTGTGGATACTTGTAGCTAAAGCGATAATGCAAGTTGCAAAATGGCTTCGACAAACAAATTTTATTTGTTAATAACGAAATGGCGTTTAGAAAAGACATAAAGTTAAGTAATTACAAACATATTTCGGTAAAGTGGATTTGACCATCTTAAACACTTAAGACTAGCTAACATGAACAGTTTAACACTGCGCTATGTTAGCTTATGCTTGTGGATATAAATGTTTATTAATCCTTTTCTATACTTTATTGTCACCTTGAAACTATGCATAGTATCCACTCTGATTTAAATTCGAGTAAGGACAAACATTTTAAACGAAAGCGTAAATATTTTAGCAATTCACTTTTAAGTTCGTAGTTGCTCAGCGATTTAAAGATGAGACGTAAATGCATCCCAAAATATCCATAGCTTTTTTTAAATAAGCGGTGCAACTAGTGCACATCAAATAGACGATACTTTGTTATATAAGTTTCAATTAATTTAAATTTACATCCATTTTAGAGATTACTGGTTGTGCATGCCTAATGCCAAAATTGGGGCCTTTCGTAGCTTTTTAAATTATTTTTGTTCTCGTTGTATATTATTTCTGCTTAGTTTACTCGTAATGCCTAGCTCCATTTATGATGATAAGCTAGAGTTTGTACGTTTCAGCCTTCGCTTATTATGTTTATCTGGGCACAATGCACAAAACGTAATAAAAGGTCACTTTTCTCCACTTAGCTAATTATTACATTTTGGGACTTAAAATATTTGCCCATTTGATAGTGCTTCAGCGGTAGCTCTGTTCTGGTCAGTTAGTATAGGTGATGTTGATACGATGTGTAGTCCAAAGAACGTCTGTTTAATTTAAACAAGGAAGAAAAATTTGAATTCAAACTTACATATAACTTACAACTAGTGTGACTTATAAATTTCAAACGCGCGTTATCTTGTGGTATATTTATTTTTGTTCTTAGGCTGAAGTATTGTGAAGAATTTTGCTGGCAAGTCACTTCGATTTTCGTGCATTATGAATTGTCTCATAGATGGTGTGACTGTTTGCACCTATACTTAATAAAAAATCATTGTATAAGATGAAAAATCTTTATACGAAATCTACACATTATTCAGTGTCGTATTTCATAATGAGTCGATGTTCAGTATATATAAATTATTTTTTCCTACATAAGTCTGAATGAATTTATTTTGCGATAACTCATAAAAGATTTGTAATTCGCGATCGCTCATTTACAAACTGAGTATCTTAAAAGCAGTGTGATGCCTTGATGGTGATTCTGATTGGTTGGAATTTTGTTCCTTTTTTGTTTCTGGCGCGTGTGTGATGCTAATCGGAAACAGTTTGCTTCATTTTAGTAAGTATTAATCTTAATTAAACGAAAATTGGTTGCGCGGGCTTTGATAACAATGATTTTAAACAAGGTTGCCATCTTGATGTAAACACCAGTTCTATTATAATGGCGAATGTATCCAAATAATGAGACTGGTGATTACATTAAAATCGCAACCTTGATTTAAATAACGAATCAAGGCTATTATTTGTCATGTAAATAAAATTTAAGTAGTACAGCAATTGAATGGCAGTCTTCTGAAGCTGATTGAGTGCACACGCATGTATATTAATAATGAGATTCAAGGAGGTAATTATCGTGTATTAACTTTCAATATGAAGTGTAAATAAAGGTGTTTATTTATACTACCTGGACAACGCCTCGTGTAAAACCTGTAAGTTAAAATCAACTCCAAAATTTCCTTTATTTTAATTAATTATGCATTCAATTTTATATAAAATGATTAAGTAAATATCTGACATTTTTCTTTAAGATTTTGTCTTCTTATACCAACTTAGCCAAATAACACCAGGTTTAATTAGTATATCATGATAACTA